>JAOTON010001664.1:0-106245 GCA_034440635.1 Lepas anatifera
CCTATATCTATCAATAGCTGTCATGATACCGTTAAATATTTACTGATAGATATATATCCTTCTGAAACCACCTAAGCATAAGCATAAGCCTGGGCATAAGCGATCATTAGCGATCCCTGTTTTAGTGAAATATTAATTTTCATACTAGGTAAGTATGTACTTTGATTAAGTTACTAGTCATTCTAGATACTTGTTAAATATGTTTGCAGTCAAATTCAAGATAATTTATAAAAACATAGGCGTTTTTGTCTTTGTTCACGGCTTTGGCATACAGTTTCTCATATTGCAGCCCACATCAGGGCAACGAGATCAGCAGAACAGTGGATTTAAGCAACAGTGCATTTAATACAAATTTTGAACCAGCTCCCCGCAGATTGCAACACCATTTCTGATAAAACTTACTTGCAGAATGTTGGGGGTTGGCTCCAAAGATACAGAAAATGTCAACTAGGTTGTACGCCACCTGTTCTTCTGACTTTGTTCGGAGTGGACGCAACACTACGAATTTGGTGAGGTGATTCTGACAATTTAGTATATAGGAATATCCATCCTTCCTCCTCACTGTGCCAGTCGCTGAGGTCGACTTGAGCATGTCTGGCCATGTCATCAGTAATGGTTGAGAGAGACACTATTGTATTCTGTAGCCGTGTCTTCTTCGTCTCGCAGTTTTTGCAGGTTTCTAGGTACAGCCCGACAGTTGCACGGCTAATGTTGGCGTATTTGTACTTTACTGCGTTAAAGGGAAAGTGGCACCACTTTCCCTTTAACGCAGTAAAGTACAAATAACGTAGTTTTAACTGAGATAGCCAAGTTGTAAAGCATGCTGGAAAACCCGGCACTCAATATATCGTTTGTCTTGAAACTCAAAGCTTCCGTAGAGAAAAGCTAACAACCTACCTGAAATAAACCCCACATGTACCCCATGTAGCAGGTCACAACTGTCAGCTGTTGGTGTGACGACATATGCTGACGTCATGGTGAGTATCAGCCAATCGAAGCCCTTGAAGCCTATTGAATATGGTAGTAGTTGTCAGATCATGACATCATCCACAGGCAGAGACTTATTACTTTCTATAGAGGAGCATTTTAAAAATAAAAATATCGAGCTTATTGTACATGTTTTCAGGGAAATCATGGACGCTTTCATGAACTTTGGCTAGAAGTACCCCTAATTGCACTAAATTCCAAGATTCGACCAGGGTGCCACATTCCCTTTAAACGTCTTGCTACTGCCAGGATGCCCCAGTGAAAGGTGCAGCTCATGAATAACATCAAAGACTTCCTCATTGTGGATGATTTCTCGTCATGTGTTTTTGTTGATCAACTTTTGCACTCCTGCAATTGTAATTAAATCATACTTTTTGAAGCGCGGGTAGTGTCTCGCTAAGTACAGCTTTCCATGAGCCTTAATGTCCGCTAAGTCTTTGACGATCTCATCATAAGTGACCTTCGGCACCGACTGCGTGTTCGTTGCTTTCTCATCTTTCGCAGCAACAAAAATAAGCAAAAGAACTCCTCTTGCGACATAGTTCCTGATTATAATCATTATTGGTAACTTAATGAAGCAAGAGAGTGGGCACAAGACGAGGTTTAGGACAACACGCACATTGGAAATGATATGACCGCATTCACTTTTTTAGGGCATATTTTCCATAGTATTCAACAATCGAAAACCAATCTGATCAGAGGCTAGATAATGCCGGTGTTCACCAGAGGTGGTCTTTGCCTGTGACTAAGCCAGATTCTTAGCATCGTTAAAACTGTTTTTTGGCAAACAAGGAGCAATAAGTTATTTCCGGATACATATTTACTTTGATAACTGAATACGTAGGTACCAGTCATCCTTAAATGCTAAAGCTCTACAAGCAGCAATCTATTCAAGCATTGCAAGCATTTCTGCACGCATGTAAATGGAATGCAGTGCAGTCACAATTCTTGCCATGTTCAGATATTAATATTAATTTAATTTAATCGCCCAGTTTACAAATTCATGGGAAATAAAAAGATTCATGAAAATGGAAAAATTAGATGCATTAAACTAAAAAAATACGGACTTTCTCTAATAGACCAGACCCAATCAGTTTCCATACAACTTAGTTTTCATGGTCCAAATGCGATCTGATCAAACCGCAGGTCCAGATACATCTTGGAGTCGTCGAGTTCATGAAGCGCTATTTTCCCAACACTTTAGCACAGACTCTGCCATAGTGATGTGAAAAAACGCGCGTACTCCATCTGCATGCGATCCGGATCACATTTTGGCCATAGAGACTAGGCCAGTGACTATCACCCGAATCCAAAATCCAATAAATATGTATTGAATACAACTAATTCGATAATGACCTGGATTCAAATGCTCATCCAGTTTCGAAGCTAAGCTGTTCCGGCACTCAGCAAAAGGTGGAGGTAATGTTACCTGGGATAATTTGCCTAGAAAGGCCCCGAAGCAGCCAATTTGGATTCAGTAAAGCAGAGGAAGATAGACTGCAGCATAAAATGGAAAATTAATTTGGAACTTTGTTTCAGCTACTTAATTTCCTTTACCTAGAAAAGATGGCAGCCTTAGCTAAACCTTCTATGATGAGAGGCACTGGCATTGCCTCTAATCTAATTATCCTGGCCAGGTATGATTGTAAATGCAGATGGGGTGGCACAGGATATTTATCAAATTTTTAAATCCATGACTCAAAAATGAATATTTTAATATGGACCTCTCCCCAAACCAGAAATAGAGCATAACCTGAAATCGAAGATAGTAAATTTATAATGCTATATTTAGGGTTCAATCCAGGGATGACGCAATATTCTTAAACGTAGGTACACAACCATGCATAACATTTACCAGAGATTCAGCAAGTCTCAAGGCGACGAGGCGGTCCAATCACCCCCTGCACTTCACAGATAAAAGAAGGCGTACAACGCTTGGTCTTCCGGCGGCAGGTCGGGTCACTATTATGCTCAGGAGGTGGAGTGGGCGGGATTTATCTAATGCGCTTCGGTCCAGAAGTGGAAAAATTAGGCATGATGCGATTTGGAGCTAATTTTCATGAAATTTGATCAGTAGACCCATTCCAAGAACGCTGCTGCGTGCGAATTCATTTTACTCAAATCCGTTTTAAACGAGCCGGCTGATTTGTAAACGGACCGGCCGGTTTGCAAACGGGCTGGCCAGTTTGTAAACGGGCCGGCCGGTTTGCAAACGGGCCAGGATCCTAGAAAACCCAAACGGGCCAGACTTTTTGCAAACGGGCCACATCGCTGGCCCGTTTGCCTACGGATTCGGCCCATTTGCAAACGGGCCAATTTGCTGGCCCGTTTGCATACGGGCCGGCTATTTGGCCCGTTTACAAATGGGCCGGCCCGTATGCAAAAGGGCCGATTTTCCATACGGGCCGTAACATATATACGTTAAGTTGGGTTAAAGGGGAACGTCCACTGACGGCCGAAATGTCCAGTTGCCCCCAATGTCTAGTTATAACGTCTAAGAGTCATTAACGTCGAACCTAGCTCTAAAATTACCCTAGAATTGTTTTTATCCTCCCATGGTTTTAGTCTAAAAATGTTCCATGTGGCCTGAGATGGTCAGAGTACCCACAGAGGTCACTAAACGTCAGTTATGGTAAAATATGGTCAAAAGGCCTTTAAAGGTAACATGAGGCTGCCAAATGTCATAGAAGGTCAACCGAGCTCATTGCATGTTCGCACACCCAGGATGTGCCCGACTGAATGCACTGCAAAGCCCAAGAAGTCGACAGTGTGTTTTACACGCTTCCGGATATGGCCTGATGTGACATGGACCTTTTTCAAAAGATGTGCAATTATTGCCCCGCAAGCTGTGCAAAGTGACGCGAGCTGCAGTGAAACCGTCTCCGCAGTATTTGCGAAAGTAAATTATAAAGGGGTTTGAAACAACCCCCTGTGAAAAGAGGACAAAGGCTCCCGATGTTGTATGGATTTCGGCTTTGTTTGAAAAAGAGCTAGCATATTTGAGCTACATGTTTTATTATAGCTGTATATAAGATATTCTGTCTTCCTTGACAGTTCCGTATCGACTAGCTGTTTTCATTATGTCGTGAGGGATTAGAGTACATATTTACATTTTATTGAGCTCTTATAAGATATATAAATGTCGTGCATCTGAATAAACTGACACGTTCTCTCATCTGTTATGTCAAGAACATCCGCCTAATATCAATCTTGATCATGAAATTTAAGGGGAGTTTTGAAAAACTAAATCTTAAACTTGCCAGATATCTCGTGAAATGCTGAAACCTTCACTATGCATCAATAACCTTTCTAATATTCCAGATTCTAAATCTGGAATCGGGTAGGCAAGATCCCATCATGGCGAGGTTTGGGCGTACGCCAGCCTCTTTTGATCCCTAGTTCTTTTATCTTTGTTGTAGTCTGTCCCGCTTTCCGCAGATAAATGTCATCCTCGCTTTTCGCAGCTATGTTTGATATTGGTGCCATAAGCCTTGAATTAAAGCTATCTTTTTAATGTATTTTGTTATCAGTTATGGATACAATGGGGGGCTAGGGGCTTAATCCCCCTGCGAAATGTCAGAGTGCCCATAGTAAATGCATAGCCGGAGACTGTTCCGAGGCAATGACGGAGGAGGCCCGAGCCTCCTGCCCCCCCAATAAAGTCCTGGATATGCCACTGTTTTTGTTGTATTTAGATACATTTAGATACGCTTTATACTCAAGTGCATGCCAATATGGGCGCATGCCAATCGGCTTGTCTCTGAGACTGAAGGCTTAAGCATTCTGTAAAGGCTTTAAAAGTGGAAGGTAGAAATCTTCGGGCCACATCAGGAGCTCCAAAATTATAAAAGGTATCATGTTATAGGGGTGGGGGATGTAATAGGTTTTTTTAGTGTGACATGTATAAATATAGGATTTATATTGAATTATGTTTTTAATTGGGGAGTGTCTACTGTTTAGATAACCAATTTACAATTTTGGCAAAAAAAGAGTTTGACCAAAGAGACAGCCACCGTATGGCATGCTTGCTTTCATCGTGTAGGGTATATCATTTAGTTCGCAATCAAATGGCTTTCAACACCAGTCGTCCCCGAAAATGTCTTGTAGTTCATCATATGTCTGTACATCCGGAAAAATGTCAAATATCTAGTACCTCCGGAAATGACTGTGTGGGTGTAGGCGGAAGCTCGAAATTGAAGCCACCAATGTAACCTTTCAAGACCTCTAGCACGAGCCGGAAAGTTGAGAAGGAGAGAGTGAGGGCTTATTCCATGAGAAGATTGGTGATATTGAAACCTGAACTCCTCGCTGACAAATACTGGGGAAAAAATTGAGAAAAAAAATCCGGAAAATGTTTTGGAAAGTTTTTGAGTCGGACAATTTTGAGATGAGGGCGTTAGCCCTCCCAGGCTGCGCTGTCGCTGCTGTTTGTAGTCGTGCTACGCTTTTGCTATTTTTCGCCGTGCTTTCAGTCATTCTTGCAAGTGAGGAATGCTGATGCAAGAATTATTTTTTTCCGAGTTGTTTAACTGTGATAGTAGTTTTCAACAACTTCAGCACGGCAGAATTTCGTGAAGCTCAGATTTTGTTCAGAAACTTGCCAGGCTCAGAAACGTGGAAGAGGGCGGGGGGGTGGTAAAGTCTCTCTCTCTCGCTCTCTCTCTGGCATGTGAATGTCTGTTCAGCTTTCTCTTAGGTTCGATTGAAACGTTTACTATTGTTCCTCGCTATTTTTCCGAGTGTTGCTTCGAGCCTATTCTCTCAATATGCTTTACTATTTTATTTTTCTTATTTTTCTTGTATCTTTTGGGGTTGATGTGGAACAGAGCATGACGGTTTTAAACTGCGAGACGGATATATCTGTCCATATATGTCATATCTCTAGGGACAACTTATTCCATCATTGGCATGGAGAAATGTTTTTCTTTCTGGCATGAACGGTTTTTCTCTTTTGGATAGATTTTCTGGTTATCCACGTGATTTTCAGAGTTCTGGATGTCTCATTTTTGTAAGAAAGCTGACCATGCTGGTTGGGACATGAGCAAAGATAATTCAGCAAAATTTCAGGCCCTTCAGCTCAGCGTCTCTTGTGAAGAAGGGTAAAAAATAAACTGATAAATTGGCTCAGACATCTAGGGTATGCCCCCAAGTTCCAGGTTTTTCTTTAATATTTCCATAAAACACATCTGTTTACCATTTTGGTTACCTAACGGCCCCAGTTCCCAAAAAACTATTTGATTTGACAGCGTCTCGTGGGGCATTCTGGACGTTCCTCTTGATCTTGGTGCAGACAATAATGATATTCTCACTCCGAAATTAGCAATAGTTCTCCTCATTTCTGCACCGGTACTTCTGAAGGATCTTACCATAAAATTGGTCAACGGACAAAATAAATCTAGTGAATCTGTTTTGTGAATAGATTAACGCAACTAAGATGATGACATTGATTTTGAATCTTAATTTTGTTTTTGGCTATCGGCTTACAGTTACGAAACTTCCGAAGTTTTGATTTATGCCGGCTCTTTCTTATTCGAAGCTCTATAAAGCTAGTTAGTGGATCCAAATGAGTTACATCGTAGGTTCGAATTCTAGCTTCATTATTGTCTTATATCCCTATTTAGCATTAGGGTAAGTGCCAAGGCTGCCATGGTAAGTTTCATTAACGTGGGTCGACTCACGCATGAAGATCGTTTATTTGTCCAATAAATTGCAATGTTTCTTAGAACCTGACTGGTAGAGCCGTAGTTGAAACACACTGACATATGTCACGTCTAATTTGCCTCGATCCACACCCAGTTTTTGTTTCGTAACTCCCTTCTCTACTAGCAGGGCGGAGGGAAGTTCACAACCCACAAAATGTATAATCACATCCAATCACCAAACCAGGGATGTGGATTTATATCTCTTTGGGAGTGCCCGGGCACCCCAATGAAACGCTGAGTATTAAAACTTCCTTTAAATTAGATTGCATATCATTTTCAGGATTTTAAACTAGTTTTATTTTGTTTCAGCTGATCTGTGCGAAGACCAAAGAAAGGTAATATCATGCCATCTGTTTTTGCGTGATGGTTATTTGTATTCTTCTAAATTTGGGCGCCCCCAATGATTTTCAGAAATCCACGCCCCTGCGCCAAACGCTTACTTAAGTGGCAACCGAGCGAGGGTCGTTTAGGAAGATGTGACACGCCATGCTTCAATAAGGATCTCAACTTGACATGTGACTTGTACCAATGTCTCCAAGTTCACCATAAACTGTGGACCATAAATTCGCCACCCTGGCGTAACCTCACCTGGCATGAAGGTTATCACCTATATGCTAAAGGGAAACTGCAACCTTTGAATTGGACTGCTGCGTTTATTTCTGTGAATATTTGTCTCGGCAAGTCTGCAAAATTTGCATTGACACATGTTAGCTCAGTGCTAGCTATTTTTATATCAGTACATAGCTACTTTTTATCTTTATTTGTGCACATATTTAGAACAGGCGTTCCATGTGCTCGTTTCAGAAGCAAGGTCAGGTCAGTGAGCTGACCTGACCTTGGCTTCGAGGGCATTTGACAAGTGGCATATGAATGCCAGATCACCTTAAATCTCGTTTCTGTGCCCTTTTTAAGTAGTTTTCACTTGATTGTCTTTAAATCACGTGCTTTGGGTCGGTCTGTAGAGCCCGATCGGACTTTTGTGGGGCGATGTATATCTGCTCACCAGCTCTGTGGGATTCGCGAACAAAAAGAAAATACATGCCATTTGGTTCAGAAACAGAATTGATAGGCTGCTCGCTTGTATATCTCAAGTCTGGATTTCGTTTTCCGATGCAAAGTTTGTGGTGGCCAGAAAGATTATAAAAAACTGGGTAAAATCCATAATCATTAGTTGTAAATAGTATGCTGTGTTACGCGATGTGTTGATCCAGCACTTATTATTTCCGCATTATTTAAAAAGGTGCAGAATCTCAGAAGAACAACAGACTTGGTACGGGTTCACTGGTTTGGTTAGTTGGGATGATAAAGCTCAAAGTATAATTTTTAGCAAAGCTTTGAATGAGATTTCGAGAAATTTGAAAGTTTCAACGATGTGGCTTAGCAGCTTAAACATTTGTATTGGCTGTGAACTCGAAACCAGCACCATATTCTTAATCGGGCTCGAACATTTCCACGCCAGGCTCATGTCATGGCCTCATTGTCGTTTTTCAGTGCAGTTGCTACCCGAATGTGTCAATGATATGTCTTATCAGGAAAATTTCAACGGGTTAATGGAATGTTCTGGAGCGAAGGTCATGCATTCAGCTGTATTTCAGAGTGCTTTCTGGAGCCACGGTAAAATAAAACGCCACACGCTTCATTGTTTCGCTTCTAGCCCTTCAATATTCTTCTAGTATAGTGGGCCTTGTCCTCACTCTAGTGGTGGCTTAGAAGTTTGCGAGTTTAACATTGACAACTGCTTTCCAGTGGGGAATATTCCAGACCGATGGACTCACCTCTGGGGAGTTAGGGGTGTGATGTGTTCTTTCTGGGGTTATCTGCATGTGGCCTGGAGTCGGCTGCGCGGGGTTTGCGCTGCTATACATAGCTTATGGCACTTCCACTGCCTGTCTTTTGAGAAAAGCCTGGATCAAATCAGGTCATTTAGCTCTGACGTCACTTTTGAAAGCATGCAAGGCATATTTTAGGTCTAAATGACCTTAGACATCAACGCGCTTGAAACTCCCATGGTGATGATGACGAGGCGGATTTTCGCTTAAGGCTTGTGTTGCGTTCCCTTAGACGGAGCTGATATTTTAGGCATGCTTTGGCCGTCTTGGGTCTTTTTATTTCGTGTGATTTTCAAAAAACCTGTTTGGCCTTATTTGACCTTGAACATTTAGTGTGTAACAACCACGTATTTTTATTTCAATCTCATATTTTTGAAAATATTTTCTGAAACATTTCATGACTTGTGACAATTACGTTTGTGTTTTGTTAATACTTAATACAATAAAATACGTGACTTAATAAAATATGTTGATACCAAGTATTGCTTTTCAGGCAATGGTAAGCTGAGAGCAGGGTACACGCAGCGTTTTGAATTGCCACTAAATTCACAATAGTGCACCAGAAATGGGGCAAAAATTACCAAGTAGAGTTTGTACAGATTCAATGTCATATGTCTGTAAGTGCACATATTTTTAGCATTTTTTGTTGGAAGACATTTTTAAGCCACACACCCCTATCATGGCTTGCATGTACAAATACGTTAGACATCTTCTGTCTGCGCAGGATAAGCCGTTCCTGATGGTATCTCCCCTGGTCTTCCTTACTCAAAAAGTACTCCGATGCAGAGCTGCCGATTATGCTCAGATAGCGGGAGCTCAGACTACAAAAATACTGAGTCGACCGCTGGGTTTTTCGGTGAATGTGGCAACTCATCAAAAATCGGCCCCCAAAATTGGCTTCTGGTAGAAGAAACGAGACCTTCGATGTAAATTTTATCCCTCCACCAGGTCGACATCACTCTTTTTTAATTTGACCCTGCCTTACGTGTTATCTAGATTGTTCACAAATATTTATGGTGCATAAATCGAAGTGCAAATGTTTTTATTGTTCTGATTTCTGTAGTACGGCGTTGTGTTAGGACAACTAGTATGTGTGCCTTAGCATATCGCCATGATATAGCATAATATAAGGCAGTCGCTATAGTAATCGCAAGCAGTATGCCGGTTTTCGGCGCCGAGTTCTCCGACAATTAGAGACGAATCTCTAAAGGGTCGCAACAACCCCCCTCCCCCTCGTTAAGGCGCAGGTGACAAAACTAGATATGTGCGGTGGTTAAGCATGCTTATACGGGGAGGTCCCGATAAATCTGATGGTTTTGTTCCGCGATCTTCATACCTTACCCGCCTGGCTTCTTCCTGTGACACTAACTGAAAGGAGCAGCTTTTAAAAAGTAGCCCAAACTCTGCCCACAAAAAAGGCTGAAACCGAATGGTCGCGCAGGACATTCTGCATGTGTGAGCGCGTAGTGCACTAGCTTGAAAAGCGAGCAAAACTGTACATATATTTCCAGAAATTGAGGTCCCGTTGATCATAGGTTGATGTTCAAGGATAGGTTGATGTTCTCGTATGTTCAAGGAAAAGTGATGTGCATGAACTGCACTGTAAATATTTGCACGCATAATTATATTACTTTAAGCTTCAAGTCCTTACCAAGCACCAGTGGCAATGAATTTGGTCTGCAGATGATCAGCGAAACCATGTAACTTTTGGCACCCCGTCGTGTTACTTTTGAATGTGTCTAAGCCAGAGATGGATCCTACGAGCGGTGTGGGCGGATGAGGGAGGGGGAAGTGAAGGGGGAAGTGCAATCCATAGTACCCGAGGCCCGCTCCCTGTCGATTTTGAATTGGCTACAGCGTGGGTAGATGTAAATGCTGAACCTAAACGCAAAGAATGAGCGGACCTGTTCCACTTTGTCATGCCTTTAATTCTGAGTCACTTGCCCCCCTCACCATTTCAACGTGCCCTCATCTTTTTGTGGACGCCCTTGACTTTGTGACTGTGCGCCCCATCCCTCTCCAGTCCTGGGCAGCGCCACTGCATCATGCACCGGACCTCATCTACTTTGGCTGCACTCTTCTGCATGGCTAGCGCCCCTTCTGCAACATTGGCCGCTCTTTTGCGGCATTGGGGCACCCCACTTAAACGTAGACCGCCCCCACTCACCTCCTGCTGCACTCTTCTTTGTGATTGGGCGCCTGTGTTTCATGATTGGCCGCCCCTTTTTCAGCCCCCCCTCTATCCCACTGCAACAAGGACTGCCCTCATCCACTTTTGGCCGCCCCTAGTGCATGACGTTCCGCTGTACCGTTAAAAAATGTTGTCTCCAGACTACAAAGACAAATACGTCATATATGAGGGAAAAAATGAATGCTCGGTGAGAGACCCATACAAAATCATGTTTCCGTTTCTTTGTAACCCCCCCCCGCCCCCCAAAAAGGGGAAGCCCTAAAAAAGTAGATTTGTGTAGAAAATTGTATATTTATCACTATCCTCTTTCAGCAGACAGGGTAAACTGGGCAGAAAAGTTGGTCCTAAAAATGTCAAAGGCCATCCTTGTGTGAAGTCGACTTTATAAATTATTTCGAATGCAGGTACCCTGTTTTCGGACATCAGTATCTGACAGACACTAAGAAATGCTCCATTTTCCTAGCGGCGTTTTTTTATTATTTTAGTATGCGTTGCTTGACACGACATCGCAATTAGCAAAACTATGTGTCGCAATGGTGCCCTGTATGATACCAAATGCCGCCCCCAAGGTAGAAAATTGGATGTCCACCCCGAAGGTTTCGTCTCCACCTCCTCCCCACCCCCTCCTCTTGACGATATCCTGGATCCTTCGCTGCTCTAAGCAGAGATTGCTGAGCACATTTTCGAGTGAACATAAAGCCAATTGTATCGTGTAGCTTTTCTATCTCGCTGGCTCGTGCATTTTTGAAGCACCGCTTTGCACTTGGCCATCAAATATCCAGCACTATATTCCTTTTTGGTATCATTGCTACTTCCCATACGCTGTTGAGGTAAAATTCATGGACACCATGCTTAATCGATTTAAATACTACATTGGTAAGCGAATTCAAACACTCTGTTTGTTCCGGGACGCATCCTGGATTTCATTAAGGGAAGGCGAATTCTGAGGGGTGCGGGGCCAATTTACCACCTTGGGGTGGATTTTCTTATCATGAAGGACGCCTTTACAAGACTGATTTATGCGGTTTGCGATGTCGTTTCGAGCAGCACCGAGTAAAGTAATAATGACAAAACGTCGCCAGGGAAAGGGAGAATTTCTAAAAAAGGCTCTGGCCAAATACTAATGTCTGAAAACAGGCCGCCTCTGTCCGAATTACTATCTGAAGTCAACTTCGCCCAAATACGGTCTTCAGAGCTTTTTAGACTGATTTTTTGCCTAATTTACCATCTCTGCGTAGAGCAAATGGTGATAAATCCACAACTTTCTACATGATGGCAAAATCGATTAAGATTTACACGTTATGGGGGTGGGGGCGCAGAAATTTGTTTTGCTGGTACTTTCCACTGAGTGTTCCATTTTTTCTCACGAAGATGAGGTATGGATTTTTCTTTGTAGTCTTGAGTACAATTTTTTGTGGCACAGCGGCGCAGCCATGCAGGAGAGGGCGGCAATGGTGGATAAGGGCAGCCCATGTTGTAATGAACTTAAGTAAAGGTATCTTGGTAATGAACCACCCTGGGACTGCGCGGTGCGGTCAATCGTGAAATAAGGACACCCACGTTAACATGGGCGCTCTAAAGCTGCAAAAGAGCGGCCAATCGTGGAGAATAAGCGCGGAAGGCTACATAAGAGGGCGGTCAAAAGCAGATGAGGGTAGTCCAGGTTGCAGTGGGTCGTCGTAAGACTGCAAAAGACCGGCTAGTTTTGGTAAAGGGGCACGGGATCATGCACTTGATGGTGGTCAAAAGTAGGGAAGGCGGTCCGTGTTGCGGTGGGGTCGCCCCAGGGCTGAAAAGAGCGCCTAATCACAAAACAAAGAATTTCTGGAGGTGAATGAGGGCGGTCCATGTTGAAATGGGACACCCAAAAGCTGCTGCAAGAGCGGCCAATGGTGGAGAAGGGCTCCGTAATCATGCAGAATAGGGCGGCTAAAAGTGGATGGTCCATGCTGCAGTGGGGCGGCCAGTCGTGAAAAAGGGGCTCACAAACCGGAAAGAGGAGGGCGGTCAAGTGTAGATGAGGGCAGTCCGCGTAGAAGTGGGGTGCCCAGTAGTATGCCGGGGGCAGCTGATTCAAATTCAGGGGGGATGAGGTGGCTTAGGGGATAGCACCCTTGTCTTCTAAGCCACCGGTCCCGGGTTGACGTCGTATGACCCTGGCAGTTAAACCCCAACAATTATTATTATGTGATTCAAAATCAGGGTCGGTTCGTGGTGGATCAAGCCTGTTCAGCGTTTTTTTCTTTGCGTTTAGCTCCAGCATTTACTGTTCTACCCAAGCTGTAGGCAATTGCTGGCGAATCGACAGGGGTGGCCTCTGGGCCCTAAGGGGGACGGCCTCCTCCGCCCCCTTGGATCCGTCTCGGCATTTGCTTCATTTTAATGACACTTTTTCACGATATTCGCAGACAAATGCCTGGCTGTTGTATGCATATTTTCTTCACAATGATAGGCTCATGATTTATTTTACCTCGTGCTAGGGCTGGGATGATTTTGTGTGTTTTGAGGGCACAGTTTTGAATCTGACAGCCTCTATTTGCAAAATATTTGATATTTGATAATTTAATTTTCCCATGTTATATGCTGCGAGGGGTGACGTCACATCCGGTGGTCTGCGCTTGCTGTTGGAGGGGGCTGGACATTACCAATTCACTCCCAAAAGATTGCAGCAACTTCTTGGATGACCAGTATGCTTCTGAATTCTTACTGCTATAGTTAGGAAGCTTGCAAACGCACGTATAGGTCAGGAAATTCGCCAGCTAAGTGTTAACTTTTTGAAACGCCTTTACCCTTCGAATGAGGAGGGGAGGGAGTTCGTGAAACCATGAAACCTCCGTTGGCCGATCACAGCAAACCACATACCGAGTCTTTTAGTAGTAGGTTTGGATAGAGAAGGAGGCGGCTCAAATCTCGGAACTAAATTTGGATGGAAAGTGGCCAGAGAAATTGTTTAGAATCGGCTCGTTTTGAAAACCTCGGCTACAGTACATACTGCATCTTGTTTTCCTTTCTTTGCAGCCTGCCTCTTACTTCGCCAAAGATAATGGCTATTGATACGCAGATTCAGGGTTTTCGATCGGGGAGGGCACATGGTCGGAATGGGGCGCCATCCGGACCAGGGAGGGGGCGCCAATACCTATGAGGTGGGCGCCAAAGCCTATCGCGAGGGTCGCAATGCTGCCATCGTGTGGGGTGGGGATGGGAAGTGAAGATTCAGGGAAGGAGGGATCGACCATTCAGGGGCCCTGCTGGGTTGATCGAGGGAGAAGTGTCCACTTTGTCCCCTGGAACTGCCTATGGCTCGTGGTCAGGCAGAAATCTTCCGGAGTCCGATATTCAATAGTTTTATTTAGCAACTGGTTCTTTGTGGGTCTCAGAGACGTGGGAATTCTGTTATTATTTGTCATACCTCAGTATTTTTTCCCACACTTTACTTTCTGGGAGGTTTTTAATAGGAGAGAAGAGAAGGCCCGGGGCCTGGATTTTTGTCTTTTGATAAATTGGTGCGGCTATGTTTACCGTTTTAGTCAGAAGGTGGCAGGCTGGCCCAATAGCTGGGTCACAAATCAGCAATGTTCTGCGGGATTTTCACTTGATTCGCGCTTCTACCGTCGCCTAAACTAGCCCAGATGATGTCACCGTGTGTCTGTCTCTCTCTAGCTGTTGGAACCAACTGTCCGCTGCAGTGTCGACGGCTGAGCGCCAGGGCGTCCGCAAAGGTGAGTTGACCTCTGCTGGGGTCAAGGTCATCGCCGGTCACGTGTCAAGGTCACAAGAGTTTGGCGGTACGGCGTAGTCACAGCTGGAGCCGGCTTTGGGTGTGTTTATTGATGAAACGATGATGCATATTGGCTCAGATGAGACAGCATGTTTTTCAGGACTTACGATTTCCTGAAAAAAACACATTTTGAACCTCGTAGAGACCCGAAATTACGGCGAATGGTTTATAGTACTTGTAATATTTTTACAACGCTTTGAAGTGTTTTTAATGCATTTTTTGTATATTGGATTCATGAGTTTTTTACTGCTCGGTTTCGATGCTGCTAAACAAATAGGTGGTGCTTTAAGAGAAAATAAAGAAATTACATAGGTTTTGGCGTGTGATGGCTGCAGTTTGCTTATTAATTTTGTTTCTTAAATATGAATCGAGCGCTAAGTTTGATTTATCTGCAGCCATCTCAGTGCTTTTGATCCCGATCTGGCTAGCCGGGGATCGTTCCCTTCGGGAGATGTCTGGTAAGCCAGAGGCCTTGCAGGTTTTGTTTTGTACGAATCTTCAGTGTGAACTAAATTTATAGCAAGATGTTGGAAACTGCCTGGGAATAAATTAATCTTCCAAGGTGGAAGGGAACTGCCGAAGAAGAAGAGCTGTGACTACTATCTGGCGTGTCGGAAGTCGGATGAATGCGAGATGTTCCTGTTTGTCTGCTGGAAACGCTCAGTCTGTGCTCTGGATCCATGTGTCACGTGCTCCACGTCCATGTGGCATTGAAATGCCGCTGCAACGTGAATCAATGTTCAAATTTGTGTTTTCCTGTTCCATCTTGTATTGTGCTTTACGTTGCTGTGCAATGTCTGTTATAATGACGGTAGAGTGATCATTACAAGCTGGTAACTCAAGCCTCCAACAATTGTATTTATCATCCTTCTAAAATTGTTACTCTTCTTTTTATTTATTGTATCCTACCTATGCATCACATTTATTCAGCATTGTTATTCCAAAACAGACTGTATCGGACGGAAATCGAACACGGTGCGTACCACCGATTTCTAAGCCAGTGGGGACGTCTCCCAAAATAACCGCACTTAACTGGTTGTTTCGCTTCCTCCACATATCATCGTTAACTCAAGGGAAGCTCTCCAAGTGCATACCTGCCGGAAGGCTGTTTCGACAGTGTCCTCCCAGACATCCGGTGGGCCTCATCGTCGCCTCGTGCCCTCCCCCGTGGTGTCACCTGGTTCGATTAGTCCGACTACACTGCACTAGTGAGTGAGGTAACCAGAAACGGAGACACTGCAATTTATAAGTCATACACATCGAAATATTGGTTCTAACTCCCCCTTCTCGGATTTTCGTCCGAACATTTCCCGATTGTATGCTGATTGGGAGGAAATCGGAAAGTTGTGTAATCTGGCTGTGCAGTGTACCCAAATCCTTTGAGTTTGGGTTCCAGCTTGGCAAGTTTCATGTCAGCACCAGGTTGAAGCTTGAATTCCCTCTCACTGTTTTGCGGTTGATAACTAGTTTGGCTTACAGAATGTTGTCTTCAACTTTGTAGGGACGCACTTGTGAGTGATTTTAACGAACACGCGCCCGGGCTTATTATTGATAAAAATTTCATCATTCGGTCGGATATATTTCAACGAGTGAAAAGCTTTTCTAGCGTCGCCACTCGGATCCCAAAATCTGTCGGATTGACTTTATTATCTGCCAGGCACAATGCCGTCACACCAGATGTCCTCAGGTGCGGTCTTGCCCACCAGAAACGACACGTGTTTTGTGATTATGTTTTGTGCTGTGTTGTTGCTGTTGTGACTCACTGAATGTATGGGTAGTGAGATGGTCACGTGATTGGATATCATGTTAGAGTTCATCATCATTGGTGGTGTTTTTGGGCGCGTCGACGGCCTCGGTCATTTTGCGCCCATGTTGGAGAGTTCCCCGTTCAGTGGACAGATTGCTGTGTTGTATTGAGAGAGAGTGTCCCTACAGGGAGACAGTGTGCCAGAAAGTTGTTCACGTGACTTTATCAAACCCTGTCCTCCAACTGTCGGTTTCCAAATTGCGATACGTCCTGATTATGGTCTCCTAGTATTAATCCCGGCTTACCTTCCTAATATGACTCGGTGGAGCGGCTCCGCGCTTTCTCCTTGTCACATGACCTGACCCTGACTCGGCTGACAGGTCGCGTGGCCTTACATCTGCGCTGCCACCACAGGGTATGTGACCTTATCACTCGATAGTCACAGGTCACATGATCCTACCTTTACTCGGCTGCTACAGGCCACATGATCTGACATTCTGCTTCGCTACGACAGGGCGCGCCATCCGATATTTTGTTCGGCTGCCCCAGGTCACGGGGCCTGACCTTTTGCCTAACTTTTACAGGTCACGTAATCTGACGTTGGCTCGGATTCCACGGATCACGTGACCTGACCTGTTGCTTGACTGCCGCAGGTCAATAACGCCACCGCCCGCATTCAAACCAAGAAGCCAGCCGCCGCCTCGTCCATACCGAGCGGTGAGTGGTGAAGGTCAGATGCTGGGGGTGGTGTGCCATAAACCCCGCACGATGTCTTACATAGGGGATGTTCCAGACCCTCTTGCGAAAATCCGAGAGCTTTTGGTGCCAAAAATTTTGTTCAGGAAATACCCACTGGCCTTGAAAAATACCCAAGATAAATGACGTAAGGAAATGTAACGGATGCGCTGTTATTGACTGGTTCTTGTTTATGACAATTATACTCGCGTGTTTCAATCCCTTGCGTCGTCATGTGTCTTGGGTAATTGTTGACAAGACACCTGGCACCAAAAGCTCTCGGATTTTCGCAAGAGGGTCTGGAGCATACCCATAGATCACATCGCTCAAGGGAAGGGAGACTTTATGGGACAGCGGTTGCGGCGGGGCCAAGGTGGGGGGAACAGTGGTAGGAAGATGTTGATGTGGTGAGAGCAGTACAATACTTGTCTCAGAGTTGCGTCCGGTGAATTTTTGGTGCGGAAAAGTAATCATGCCTGGCATGGACTCGTAGTTGGGGCATTCCAGGACAGATCGGCCAAGGCTTGACACCACCATGTCTAGAAAAATCTGAAACTTTGTCTCCGGGGTAGTTTTGGGCCAGAAACACGCCTGTGAGAATCTCAGCCCCCTCCGACCAACGGTGACCGAGTTATAGCCCGAGGCACTTTCGGGAGGTCACGTTGTAGACTCATCTTTGATGCTTCATAACTCAACAACGCATCACCTGATTAACACGTTGTGTATATCATTGAACTCGTCTTGAATTATAGTCTATTTTGAAAAAAGAAAATGTTAAAATTTGAAAATTTTTGACTTTTAATTTGTTTGACCTTTTCCTTTTGACCTAGCTTGACCTTTTCCCAGTTGAAATTGCCCTTTTAGACACCTCAAAAATGTTTCTTCATAAAATATCTTTCGATAGCAAAAATAAAAAATGCGTTCTTGCTATAAGTTCCGAATGTAAAGCACCTAAGGTAGGTATGTACACGGTTTTTTACCATTGCGGTAGTACAGCCTTATGTTTAACGCCGCAAATATAGCGATTGCTTTTGTAATCGGTCGCTGGAAATCATACTCCATTGTCTTTACGAAATCTTAATCGTACAAGTATCCGAATTTATGACAATTAACACGCGCCCACCCAAGGGGGTGGGCAACCGGCCTCCTCAGGTTTCCACAGGTAGTAAAAAAAACACCTTCGCGCAGCGCCACCGTACTTCATGTACCTCTAACTCGAAATTTTTGCAGCTTCTGGCAAAATTTTAGGTCTGGGTCATACCAGGTCAGACCGCCAACCCAGGTCAAGAGACCTAACCTCAAACTTTGGGAGGTGCATAAATCATATCAACTTATCCTATCGTGGTTAGAATCGCATTACATAGTAAGATCGCCTAGCTAGATAATTTTTCGTAGCAGGATTTCTATATCGATAACCGGGAGCAGGGCAAAGGTCATGATCTTTCCATTAGAAATGCATGGGGTGATTGGTAAATTTTGATAACTTGCGAGAATTGAGAATTGTCGAGAATTGCGATGGAGGTTGTATTTTTACATTGTCGTGTCTGACTTGCCACTGCAGTTTGATTAACATTCTTTTTACCATACAGACCTAAGCCTGGCCCTAGGTCAAAGCAGGTTAATTTTGACATTTGACTAGGCAATGTTATAAGATATATAATCCGTTTGGGCTCAACAAGAGTGTTCCAATGGTGCTGAACTTTTCTTTCTACTGCTCTTCTCTGTCACCTATTATGCCACAAAATTTATGTTTCCACTTAGTTCCCGTAAGAAATACTGTGACCTTGAGCAACCTCAAAGGCAACACGACCAAACAATTGTATGTAACATATTCGGTAATGATTAAAACTGGCTATTTAGCGGCATCACTCCCAGTGCACTGTGTCATTATTTATCTGGGATTCTCGGATCCGTGTCAGCTATGAAATGATCACCTTGTAAAAATATCATGAGGCAACCTGTTCAAGCGACCAAGTCGAATGCGTTACAATTTCAGGACCTTTTGTCGAATATATGAGCAGATTCAAATTACTTTTTGGGAATGAAAGCCTTTCAGACACGTTTGTTTACATTGCATGAATCCTCTCAAACATATGCTGTGCTGCACTGGATCAGCTTGCATCGATACTATTTTCCATCTCCGGGAACGATGTAATTGTGTGAGTTAGTGGTGCTCATAGGATAAGTTATACTTAATTCAATTATTGATAAGGTCGCGACATCTTTGTAAATTTTCGTTTAAGGCTGAAAGGTTCATTATTAATGAGTTCATTTTCCCTCGTCTCCCTCGAAACAAGGAATCCCTTTTATCACTTTTAATGGCTGCAGTTTTTCTGTTTATAAATATTGCCCAAGTTGTTGCCAGTTCAGTTTTTTTATACATTTTGTACAAGTTGTTTTCAGTTCGATTGTTGGAGTCGGGGTCTCACTAAAGTCATCAATGGACTTGTCACGGAGACCCCGACCCCACCATCCGAACGAGCAACTCCCACAATGAAGGGTTGATTTTAGAAGCCAACGTTTAACGTCCCACACAGCACAGGGACGGCCGCCCCGCTCAGGTCACCCTCTCACCAGTCAGTTGCCAGCCGACCTGTACGTCGGGTAAGCTATTGAGCGCCGGAGCGTCTCAGCGGAACCGATCCCAAGCCTGGACATGCACTGCCACTGCATGCTTCTGAGCCGCGGGCCGGAGCCCAACGCTCTACCAACTGAGCTACCGGGGCGGCAAGGAGGCAGTTTTAGGAGTAGGTGTCTCACTAGAGTCATCAAGGGACTTTTACGGAGACCCTGACCCCACCACCCAAACGAGCAACTCCCACGATAAAGTGTTAATCAAGGAAACAAAGTTGAAAGTCCCACAAGGCATAACGACGACCGTCTACCTCAGGTCACCCCCTCACTACTGAGTTGCCTGCTGGCCTTCAGCATTTACGGTACCTACCACCTCCCAGTTAGCCTAAATTATTTTTCCAGAAGTCGCAAAATGTTGTGTTAGAGGTAGATGGAGTACGGTGGCGCTGCGCGAAGGTATTTTTTTACTACCTGTAGAGACCTGAGGAGGCCGGTTGCCCACCCCCTCGGGTGGGCGCGTGTTAATTGTCATACATTCGGATACTTGTACGATTAAAATTTCGTAAAGACAATGGAGTATGATTTCCAGCGACCGATTACAAAAGCAATCGCTATATTTGCGGCGTTAAACATAAGGCTGTACTACCGCAATGGTCAAAAACCGTGTACATACCTACCTTAGGTGCTAAATATTCGGAACTTATAGCAAGAACGCATTTTTTATTTTTGCTATCGAAAGATATTTTATGAAGAAACATTTTTGAGGTGTCTAAAAGGGCAATTTCAACTGGGAAAAGGTCAAGCTAGGTCAAAAAGGAAAAGGTCAAACAAATTAAAAGTCAAAAATTTTCAAATTTTAACATTTTCTTTTTCAAAATAAACTATAATTCAAGACGAGTTTAATGATATACAAAACGTGTTAATCAGGTGATGCGTTGTTGAGTTATGAAGCATCAAAGATGAGTCTACAACGTGACCTCCCGAAAATGCCTCGGGCTATAACTCGGTCACCGTTGGTCGGAGGGGGCTAAGATTCTCACAGGCGTGTTTCCGGCCCAAAACTACCCCGGAGACAAAGTTTCAGATTTTTTCTAGACATGGTGGTGTCAAATTGAAATATTTTTGGTCGTTTTGTCCTGGAATGCCCCAGTTAGAAAAGTAATAATACTTGGTATTGAATTCACGCCGGAAAAGTAATGTTCCCTGACATTGAATCGACGTTAGAAACGTAATAATACCTGACACTGAATCGACGCTAGAAAAGTAATAATACCTGAAATAGAATTGACGCCAGAAAAGTAATGATACCTGACATTAAATCGACGTTAGACAAGGAATAAAACCCGACATTAAATCGACATTCGTACTCGCAAATGAATGTCTAGAATTGGGAGGGGAATGTTTTATACTTCTGTCTCTGGTAGTGAGTATGGCCTCCTTGACTCCAACATTCTATTATAAATTGAAGTGTCATCTTCACTCCGGCTTGACTGCCTTGAGAGTCTGTTTGATTGAGTCTCGCCATCACTGAAGTTCACAGGAGTTCTTTTCGCTGAACCTGTCCCTGACATTTCGCCACGGCTCCGGTCGAATGCAGACGACTTTGATTTAACGCAGATGACTTGTACCGTCGGAAACGACGTGCCCACGCTCACAGAATCACGAGAAAAGTCCGAGATTCGACGAGATTGCCTTTTTCACGGTGCTAACAAATAAATGCGGTCCCAGACTGAGCCTCTGGTGGGATGCCATATCAGAAATAGTACAAAACTGTCAATGATCTCTCGATATGTGATAAGTAGATATATGCTGTGTCTCTAGTGTTTTCCCTCTGTTACAATCGATGACAAAGGAGTAATATCCAGATGAGCGGACAGACACTCTCGGGTGTTTGTGCAGCCTTTATATAGCTTTACGCAGCTGTATGCTGAAGGATCGTGAACGGCTGTTTGTTTGATCGGGAGCCACTGCAGAGTCCAAGGGCACATTTGCAGAGGCTATGTAGAGAGGGTAACCGTTTCAGGTGCTGCGTATGGTATTGACAACGTTAAACGAGATTATTTACGTAGGAAGAGTTTATTTGGTTTTATCTCGATGTCTTGGATATTTATCATTAGAAGGCGACTGGGTGTACTTCTGTTCACCGCCAATGAAGCGGTACTTCTCAGATTTCAAAGGTTGTTTACCCTCTCAATCTTCGCGTGTCTTCTGAAAAGTATTTAGAATGGCAAGGGTGGTCCTAATCAGCTTATGGACTAAACTATTATGAAAGTGCCTGGCAATGTCTTGCTGTCTCACCTCAGAATATTGGCGTTTAGATCCATCCAATTCGTTTTCAGTTCCACTGAAATTAGGTGTTAGCAAAAATGTATTTTGCTAAATCTCTCGTTTTTGTATTTAGTGCTACATTAAAACGCTCTGTTGGGGGAAATACAATGATATTATCTTGTTATTGCAAAATTTTCTATGTGTCGCTTTGCAAGATATTGCATAAAACATCTGGTCTATAACTTGTTTTGAGAGTTTCACTTTTTATGGGCGCTATATGGCCCTGTCAGGCTGGTTCGCCCACTAAGCCCAAATAACCAATTTCACTTTTTTAAATTGTGCTGAAGAGTTTTGTCTATTGCTATACAGCCCTGGAGGGAATGCTACGCTAGTGTCAGTTATTCGCTGTGTAAATTCGGCAGGAGTGCGGCTTTTTATACTTTTCAAGATGCGGTGCATTCCTAATGCAGGATTTTGCATCCCTAACTATTTTTGACACTCCCTGTGTTCTTCTCTGCGCTACAGAAACGTACTGTCTCACTTTTTTAGGGTTTTTATAAGGCGTTCTGTGCATGGCACCTTTGCGCGCCTTAATGTGCGTGGGAGAATTTTAAAGACAGGGTGGGTTACTTTCATGTCATAAGGCAATCTCAGGTCCTTAAAAATAGCCTCGGGTCATGTCCCACTCATCGTGTTCGTGTACAGAACGTACCTATGTATCGTGTAACGTTCTCAACTAGAGGTGTCAATCAGTAACTGCTCGGAACCCAAGACATTGTCACATACGGATTCAGAAATCGGTTGTACAGGTCCTGAATTTTCGGACACATCTCGGACACCGCACTTCTGCGTTTTTTTCAATGCTGTCCATACCATTTATCAGTTCTCAAATATCAGGCGATTTAATTGCACATTTATGTCCATTTATCAGCTTTAATATGTTTTCCCCGAATTAGTACTGCATGGATAATGTATTACTTGCTGTAGAAAATAACGTTATATTCCAAATTGTGCGTTTCTCGGATGGATAATCCATTCGGAAATTTCTCGCACGTGGAGATACGATAAAATCGAAGTGGGTTCGGCAGTAAATTTGGAAAATTCGACGCTTGACACCTCTAGTCTCAGTCCACTGCCTTTTAGCCTCCACCGTGTCCTACCCACCGTTGATTGAACCCACATTAGCCTAGTGTCATGCCCGTTGAATGACTGAGGCTTGTTAGCCTGCTCTGTATTGGTGGGATTGATACAAGGCTCTCTCCCATTGGTGGAAGCTATGCTCGCTCGGGTCGGAATGGTTACCTCGCCTCTTGGTGAGCCATATGTCCCTTGTGTTTGTGGATGATGCTTGCTTGTTGCATGCTGGCTCGCAATAAGCTTGCACTGGAATTGAGACGACTTGTCCTGGAAAGTGCAGGGTCTGGTAACGTTGACATTAAAAATGATAATTTCTGGGATGTTATCGCGGAATTATTCACGCGCTTTTGAACGTATGATATTCCAGTTTTTTAGCATTGTTGCATTATTTGAACAAACAAAAGCTGTTCCTGAATTAAATCATTTAAATAACTAGCCTCTCAAATTCAAGTGTTCTGGGATCACTCAAAATCTGTCTTGGACTGGGTAGATATAGCGTCTTTTCCGTGACTGGGAGGATCCTGTCAGAGACAGAGGGTTCCGACTTTTCTATTGATGAATTCATCCTCTATGATTACAGAAAAAAAGTTTCCTGGATTAATCTTTCGGTAGTCACATCCGCAAGCCTACCACGTGCTGCTTTCTCAGCCGATGGTGTGAACCTATCTTACGAAACCTAAAACATGAAAATGTATGAGAATAGGTAATGTTCAACTGCCGAGAAAATTCCTCTCTGCCTCTCTCTCCCTTCTCCATCGTTCGCTTCTTCCTGCTTGCGCTCATGCCGCTTGCAGTTTCTTGGATGGCTGTTTGACGCAAGATACACATTGTCGTCTGTGTGACTGTATTTCGCGGAATATTTTTTCCCGAACTTCTGCGTGCAGAAAAATTTTTTAATGGATTTTATCTAGCTGGTAATTTTCTTCTTGGAGGGCTCCGACTTATACTGTTGTCTCTTGCTTGTTCTTGGTATCGTGACACAGCTTACTTTTACGAATGTGTCCGTAGCGCCAAATTGCATGTTAAAATAGATAACGTTTAAACTTCTGATCTCCTGTCATTGTGCACGCACGTTTTACTTTGAAAACGCTCACTTTGAACGATAGCTATTTATGAAAATATTTTTTTAAGCTTGCAGGTACTTCGTTCCGTTTCTTGTCGTCTTCTTTCTTACGAACCACATCCACAAATGCATCTGTTGAAAAGTGCCACCGATCACAATCATTTCATTGAACCTCAACATGATACAGCGCCACCTATAACGGATTACCAGCCCTCTCTGTGACACTGCTGCCCTCTATACCGTGCAGCGGCGGCGCTGCGCGGGGCGGCTCTGCAGCGGAGTCGGGTGCGTCCCCTGGCGACGGCGGCGGCGCCGTTTGCCCGACACCCCACGCCCCTGACGGCCGCCGCTGCAGCCTCTGCGCTGCACGGATATGCACCGTAAGGGAACCGCCTGGGAGGACCGGGGGGTGATATCCACGCGACTCGTACCAACGTAGATTATCCCTGATATAGGACTGAATACATGTTTGGATGCTCGTAGAGAAGGTGTGTTCCACGTTAAGGCTGGTTAAAACTTAAAACCCGACCCATTTTTCATGATTTTGTTTTTAGGGCGTTTCAGGTGTGTAGAGCTTAGCCATGGAGTAAAAAAAATCGTATGAGCATCTTATCCCGGGGGGAATTTAAGACCCCTTCACTGCACGTTGACGCCAGACTGCTCTCATCTGTGCGTGTTAAACTGACAACTGACCGTGTCGTTTGTGGTGGGCAGGCTGTACTTCGACCCTCAGATGATGGCCAGCTCAGCCATGGCCGCTCAGCTACAGGTGAGACCAAACCAGGACAATATCACAACTTTGTGAAACGCGATATGACATTTTTCATCCTCTTTGTTTTTAACGGTCTTATTCGACAATAAGACATTTTTGAAATAAACTTATCTAACCGCTGGCAAAATCCAGCTTAATGGCGGTCCCAGTGTCCACGCATGTGAGGATTTGGTGTACGTATGATAGTGTCCCCAAGTGAGTAGAGAATATCACATGCCAACGTGAAAACAACATCACTGACGAGCTCCGGCAAGAAATCTGATCACCCATGTTGTCCGGTAACTGAGTCAGTACCCGTCTATGGCCGCTACTTGTGTATTTTTATGAAGGTTCAATGTTCAGCACAGGTCGAATCATGCTAACTACGAAGTAATAGACTTTTGATCAGGAGAGTTTCGGGGTTTGTGCTGGCTATTGGTGAGGTCAGCGTTATTGCCGTTAATTCAGGCAGCAGGTCTCGCTAAAAACGCACTGGTGGCAGCTAAATGACTGTAGTCCATTCAGTGTGACCAAACAATATTTTTCAGAGCAGCCAGGGTCGCAAATGCACGTGGATTTATAAACAGACTTCATTGTGGCGTATTTTTCTACCTCGATTCTTATGATCTCGGATTACTGAAAAAAGCATCAAATTATAGGAATATTGTAGGCAAGTCAGGCGGTTTAGCAATGATCAAAAGCTCAGGTGCATCAGAGCTCTCCCACTTTAGATGATCATGTTTCTTACACCGCCCGGAGTGTGAACGCCGCTGTGGTCGCTGTATTCACCCCTGCCCTGTCCCTGGGTCGGACAGTCGCTGCAGTCGCTGCAGTCCAGCTCTGCAGCGCTGCTGAAGCCCGGAGCCGCCGGCTCGGTGCCGACCGCCGCCGGTGGCGCCGCCGCGCGGGCGTACGGCGCAACTCTGGCCGGTCAGCCGGCCGCCTCCGCCGCCGCCGCCGCCCAACAGGCGCAGCTGGTACAGCTGGCTGCCCTAGGGTGAGGAGAGGGGGTCGTCATGTTGGAAGGTACCGGTTGGGAAGGGTGGGCTTAGTAGACCATCAGTACGTCTTTTTTGTCCTCACCTTGCGTTTTGAAGAAGCTTGACCAGCACTTCCTTTGACACAGCTTTCAAGTTGTGCGTTGTGCTCCGGCATAGAAAACAGTAGGCATAGTGTTATAGATATCATTTTTGGCTTGTCCCTATGACATCGTGTATATTCAGGCATAGCCTAGTGAAAACTCATAATAATAATAATAATAATAATAATAATAATAATAATAATAATAACCACCACCACCACAAAATTTAACTTTTGTCGTGGATCCAATATAAAATAGTCCGTTTCTAAGGTAATTTGTGGCGCTGAGCACGAATCTGGCAGCAGAAATGCCGTATCAGATCAGAATTTTAAGATCCAGTATGTCTGTGTGTCGTCTTTGTGCAAGCCTACTCGGCATCAGTGATATTGACAGTGCAAAACCCAAGAGCTCTTGGAAAATGAACGTTTAGGTGTTTGTGGAGGCTAAGGTATTCTACCTTAAAGCCGATTTTCATAGACCTAGGTCAATATATTCAAGGTAAAACGAGGCCATCTAAGTCAAATTCTGTATGTGCAGGGTAGCCATTGGGAAATTCCGTGATTATGCGATGAGAAGCCAGATATAAAGAGAAAGTGGCCTAAAGTAACGGAGGAAAGGTCTGAGGAAATTTTCTCTGAAACTTTTAGGTCAAGGTCGTTCAAGGTCATTGACCTTTGACGTCAAAATATTACATTTTGCCTATAACGTTTACTGCAACTAGCACTATGGCAACCATCGGGCGGGAAATGATTTTTGACCTTGACACATAACCTTTTTCTTGAACCTGCGACCTGGAGCTCAAGATTGAGTGACCTAGTCTATGACGTCATAACATGATGTACGTCATATTAGGCGGCGTCATCCGACCAAAGGCACTAGGGTCAATGACCTTGAAATGGTGGAATGACCTTGACCTGTGACTTTTTACTTACACTCGACCTTCAAGGGAGGTGACTCCGACATAAAATCCTCATCATACAATGTTGCGACGTCACGTCTCGGTCTACAATACCGGCGAGCTTGTGCGACTGAGCGCAAACCTTGTTCAATGTACAATGTTCATGCACTTGAATGTGAGGTAGTCTTTCGTTGCAATAAATTCACATATATAGTGATAAGCTGCATTGTCTGGGTGCAGTTAATACGGGTTCTCGACGTCCTTGATCTATATTTTTCCACAAAAGGCCAGGCTGATGACAGTGTGTGGAAAGTGTAGGGGCTATACACCAGGCATGATCTGGAGAAGAAACCAGGTCCGATGGCAAAAAACGGTTACTAAATTTGAAATCAGCGGTATCGAAATAGGCAGAAACAGGTGTTCACGTGCCGGATCCATTTTGGCTGTTGACCAGTGTAATTACCGTCCTTACCTGCAGCCCAAGTAAAGACAATTCACAGAAGTTGCCTACCCTGTGACCCTCTCCGATGATGTGACTGCTGCCGGGGCCGTGTGAGCCGGGCGGCCGTCTCTCACTGTGTCCCGTGCGTGTGCCGTCAGGATCCCCACTTCGTCAGAGTACGCGGCCGACCCCTACCTGGGTCACGGTATCGGCCCCGTGACTGGCTACGGGGTGAGTACCACTGCCGCCGGCTCACACGCGGAGGTGGCGGCCGTGGCACGGACAGGGCGAGCAGGGCAACCTAGATCACCCGCTGCACGGGGAACTGCAGGTCTACCGGCACATTTGAAAATATTGTCTTGGAGATCTGCGTTTTCTCCTAAAGTCAAGATGTGTATAGGCGATCTGCTGCCTTTATGGGATCTGAACTGAGGCGTCGCTATATCTGTATAGCATACCGAAAAGGCTCATCTCACGTCTTGCCTGTCCCAAAGCTCCCTGCTTCCGGAGAAACGAGCGGTTTATGAGCGGAGATCAGTCTCTCCCCGCGCGTCCTCCCCTCTCGTCTCGGAGCGATGCGCCGGTGGTTGGAGGAGTGGGGCTCGCATCGCTCTTTTTTCTCCACAAACGGTGAATTCTGGAATAAAGGAACTATGAAATTAAGGCGTGTTAGTCGGCATGTTCTACACTACTGACATCTCAGTTCAAAGCCCACTGTAAATGTACCATACTCTTTTCAGTGGCAGTTCAAAACCCACTGTAAATGTACCATACTCTCTTCAGTGGCTGCCGTCAACGATGCCTTTTCCGGCTTTGAAATTCTCCCAGTTCCTAATTGGGAAGGGTGGAAGGCTGACGAGTCGTGTTTGGGACATTCTGGGCCCAAACAAATCAGGCACTGATCCAGAGAAGCCAATATGGGATTTGCTCCTCATGTCGGCACTTTGTTTTCGCTCCAGTATTCCACTACTTTTAACAGAATATAAGTCACTTTCATTCCACGCGTAAATTCTTAACGGTTCCAGAATTAAGGCAACTAATATTAGATATCTAACTTGACAAAATGTAATTCTGATTAAAAACTTGCTGAGGTGCCGTAGACTTTACAATGCACCTACATACTGGCGTGGACCGGAAGAGGCCTGTGCCGTCCTTCCGTTATTTGGACCGTGTTCGTTGAAGTATTCTGTACTGGGGCTCCGGATAATGTGGCGTCATTGTCCGTTGAAGTATTCTGTACTGGGGCTCCGGATAATGTGACGTCATTGTCCTTTGAAGCATTCTGTACTGGGCTCCGGATAATGTGACTTCATTGTCCTTTGAAGCATTCTGTACTGGGGCTCCGGATACTGTGACGTCATTCGTTCCCTTCCATGCCGGGCACGGAGCATTCTTCACCACGTCACGTGACAGTTCTATGATGGACACCGTTTCTGTTAAAGAATTGCGATATATAACGAGAAATCGGATTTTAGAGGGAAAAAGGTACTCGATTATTGATCAACTTTCCTTTAGTATAACTATATGTAAATAATATTCATTTGGCGTTTGTGCTCCTTCGCCTAAGCAGTCATGGCGCCTCTCATCATGTTAAACGTCCGGACTGGTTTTATTCATTTCAGGCATTCTACGAGTTTTCAAAAAAACGTGCCGTGACGTCACACTCCCCAAATTTCCGTTCCTAAATATGTCAAAGACCGCAGCCTCCAACTGTACCGGTGTACTCCGCAGGCGGCGATGTACCGCGGCGCGTACAACCGTTTCGCGCCGTACTAGCTGCGCGGAGGGCGCACCATCGCCACCGTCGTCTGCTCGCATCTCGGCGTCGCTTCGTGAAGCCGGGAAGTGAAGCTGAACATGTTCCTCCTGCTCGGCTCGATACCGGAGCTCGGCGTGTGTCGGACAGAACGGCAGAACAACAGCGGCATCCGCTGCGAGGCCGGTACGACCACGAGATCCATCTTCACTTCATAGTTCGCACAAATCACTGCATGGGAATGAAGGTGGCGTTGAAGTAGCGCTGCTGGTGTGTACGTCACGCCGATGGTAGTGACGTGGAGGGATTGCTGGATGGTAGTGACGTGGAGGGATTGACGGGTGGTAGTGATGTGGAAGGGCTGATGTCATTTGTGTGAGTACGGTGAGATGTCGCCGCGTCTGTGGTCTGGAGCAGGGCGGCAGTCTGCCCGCGTGACAGTTGATACGCCCAATGTGGGGTGCGTAGGTGGGCGGTGGTGCTCGCGCGTTAATCGTGTCCCGGCCAGCGGGCCCGATCGACTCAGAGTCAATACTCAGCGCCGGAGAAATGCGGAAACGGAGAACCTGTGACTAGTCGGGAGAGTTGTGTGTTTGTCGACAGGGACACCTGTTTGACTTGACGTGCTGTAAATTGCGGTGAGTCTTACAGGGTGACAGGAGTGGTTTAGCGTGGAATGTGTAAATACTTGGGTGCTCTGTAAGACGGCTTGGTCCAACCGGGAATCTCACTCTCCATCTCTGGCGTTCTCCCAGTATTAGCCTCCTCCAGAACCTCGTCATCGTTTTCAACGTGAGGTAAGACGGACCTGCTGACTGTAGCTCTGGATCAGTCTGGAAGTTTTGTCGTGATCAGAAGCTGCTCTTACCAGACTTTGGGTCAGAAAACTGGGGCTGGGGTGAAATGTTAGAATTGTTTTGTTCAAACGATGAAATTTTCAATATTTTGTGACCTGAACTGTGCTTGACCAATCTAAAGAAGTACTTCGCTCTGGGTTAATTCATTCTATTAAAAGATGGGGTCAGATACTTTTGAAATTGGAGCGATTATGATATTGACATCGGAGAGTCTATCAATTTTACCCCTGCAGTTTTCTCGAAGCAAGCTACATCAGCGTTGAAAAGCCCGTGCTTTTCGGTGTGAACATCCTTGAAATGTTGGTAAAGGATCCGTCGAACAATAGCTGTCTCTATCAATGTCCGCTCATTGGTCAGTCCGTAACATCACGTTTCGAGTGGCTGGAGCATGACAGAGTCTGTGCAGGGATCCGGTATTTTAATTTGCGGAATAGGAGTCCTCTTATCTGGCTGGGTCGCTATTTCGCTTGAATAGTGTTTTTTTGGGGGATTGCTGTATTCGTTCATTACCGACCCCTCAGTATACGAGAAACCACTATAGTCCGTTCAGCCTTAAAAAAGAAATCGTCTCAAAGTAGCGGAAGTCGCAAATGCACGTGGAGTCTTAAGTTCAGTGCATTTTCAAGGCTTGGGATGGTTGAGAAAAATTCCAGGAGTGGAAGGAGGCATCCAGGAGGAAATTCGGCCAATGTAATGGTTGTGCTCCAAAACGTATGTGCTTGTTTAGCTCTGGCTAAATTTGACGATTATATTTGGGGGGCTAAAGGTATTAAAGTTTTACATGACTTGCATTGTTTATCTGCGGTAATACATAATATGCGGTGTATTTTAAACCATGACTGAATGGCTCTCGCATGAAGCAAAGTGGATTTAAGTCTGCCACATTTGGAACAGTTCTGCCAGATCATGTGGCAAAACAGGTGGCTCCAACGAATCCTAGTGCGCTGTGGCGGCCCGCGAGGGTAAGACCCTGTCCCTGTTTCTGCACAATTCGAAATGTGTGTCGTGTGTTTCTCTGGATGACAGCAGTGATTCTGCCACCTCCACTGATGGACGCTGTTGGTAAGATCTGATTGTGCTGAGATGGGCGCTGTGGTGAAATTGGCGTGTTGGTTTGTTTTCTGAGTGATTGAACTCCTTGCGGGTTTCGTGTATTATTGCTCTGTGGTTTGCGTTGTGTTGATTGTTTTCTGCGTTCGTTGCGTTCTCGATGTTCCCGATTGGTAACGTTTGGTGGCCTCGACGGGTGTGCGGCTGCATATCATTAAAAACAAAACGAAAACGAGGAACTTCGCGTGGCTTTGTAAGTTTTGTTGTCTAACACTTTTGGCGAAATTACATGTGCTACTCCATGTATTGTTGCTACAAAGCTGGGTGAGATAAGCGTTTGTCAACTGAAAGGTATCCCGTTATGACAGAGCGCATGCCCGAAATTTACTTCGTGGCCGTTCCAGTACGAATGTTTGGCGTTGGATTTGCCTTTCAAGTCGATATACGGAATTAACCGTACTCCACCGCTTTCAGGTGCTGGAAATTCCGGTGCTATTTATCAGTTGACGTTCTAGGGTCAGTGTTAATTTGTGGTGTTTGTTTCCGGGCGTTTCTGTGACAGCGATGTTGATTGGTTGAATCACCGAGATACAGCCGCTGTTGATTTGTTGAATTACCGAGAAACAGCCGCTGTTGATTGGTTGAATTACCGAGAGACAGTCGTTGTTGGTTTGTTGAATTACCGTGACAGCCGCTGTTGATTGGTTGAATTACCGGGACAGCCGCTCTTGATTGGTTGGATTACCGAGAGACACCCCTGGTGATTGGTTGGAGAGACAGCTGCGACCTTGCTGTGGCCGGGGCTTCTGCGCCGTACGTTCTTTATCTGTGTCATACAGACCCTCTTGTGCTTAAGCTCGACTGGGCGGGACTTCTCTACTAAGGACGCTATATGGCCTCGTGGTTGGCGCCCGCCTAAACCAAAATGACCAACTCGTCTACTTAAAAATTGGCACACGGGCACTGGATGCTATGACAACGCTTAATCGAAAACAAACACATTACTGCAAAACCTCAGCTTCTGAATTAAGCTTTATGAACGCTTCATGCTATTAAGTACTGCTCTCCGATCTGACGTGGTGTTTTGTCCCGGAATATGTGTATTTAATCAGAAATGTTTAATAAGGAGAATCGTCCCTCCCAGTCGATGTTTGAGAGGAGGCGCTGGTGTGGGTTCTGTCGTCACGGGCCCCTGTTCTACCACTCTCCATCTATCCCCACGCCACCCCTGGGTGCGTGCTCCTGCTGGTTACTCCGGACCAAACGAGAGGAACCAAGGGCCCAACAACGCACTGTGTGACGTCACGCTCCGTTACGTTACGGTGCGCATGCGCTGTCACAAGCGGCACACTAGTAAGTGACTCATCAGATGACAGAAGACACAGCCGTGTCCGTGAACGATGTGAAGCGTGCCAGTGTTGATGTGGGAGGGTGGTTGCCATGGCGACGGCCTCTGCTGCTGCTGATTGTGAGTCGGTCGCCGTGCGGCCGTGTGTGAACACTGAGGCGGGTGGACCCTGTGCGGGAGCTGGGTCTATCTGGCTATTTTCCTGAGTGCTTGGGGTAAAAACATGTTCGGCCAGTACTCCTATTTGTGAAATGATTCGGACTTTTGTAACGTTTTTTGTGTGTTTTCCCGTGCTCCGAGTCTTGATTATTGCTGTCGGCGAGTTGCTTTTGAAATTTGAAGTCTTCCCGACCTCCATAAACCGAAAACCAAACTAGTTCGGCGTCAGATATTCCATGAATAATCTTGGAAATGAAATCACGCCTTGAATGAAATCTTCAAATCATTCTATTAAAAACATAATACTACCAAAAAAATCACGGCCCAGTGACTGCTGTCATCCTCCTGTTTCTCCGGGATTTTTGCGGTGTAGCTCGCTCGAGAGTCGAATTACGACAGGACTGTGAGTACTGGGCCAATTTTTTCCCACCCAACTAGACCCAGCTAGACCCAGCCCGTGCGGTTTGATGCGTCAGGCGTGTAGGTGACATAGTGTTGGTAGCGCCGCGCTGCGGATGAACTGGACACTAATAGTACGTGTGCTGTCCGCCAGTGTAAAATGGCGCCAGGCACACGGCCGAAACCAAATATGGACGTACAATTCTCGTGAGAAGGTCTGAAGTGGCGTAAATAAAGCTTTGTTCTTGTCCGGTCTTTGATGTATCTTGTATCTTTATCGAATCACCAACAGGTCATAAACCCTTTTTGTGGCAATCGTGACGTCAAGTGATTGGATTCGGCGCATTACCGGTATATGCGCAGTATATGCCTGCTCGCCTTTTTCCTGCGTATGAAGATACCATTCGAACACAATGCTCCGTGTAATGTCACAAAAGTTGGCACGTTACCCGAGCTAGCGATCTGGTCGGGAACAATCAAAAGTTGCCATATAAATATGCAGCGGAGTTAGGTTTCCACGGAATTCATCGTTACTGGGGCATGATAGGCTTTTGAGTTTTGGCTCCAACATAGGTGAAACTTTTGTCGCTCAATATAGTTTGCATGGGTAAGGGAGGGTGTGCGTTACGCTTGCTAATAACGTTTGTCTTTGGAGTACAGAATATAAATCGAGCCTGAACACACATTAAGAATTAATATAGGGTGCAAACTTTAGGTCTAATGCATCGTTAATGCGCGGATTGCCAAGGAGTTGCTCAGCTGTTCGCCTGGCCTACCAGCGATGCCCGGGTCAGGGCGAACCAGTGGAGCTGTTGTCTAAGATGGTGAAGATCAAATCACCGACCCCACAATATTTTGTGGGGACCGGTTTTTCATTAATATTTAAATCTCTATACAACGAATTCACAAGCACCTGGGCTTTGATGTTGGCACCACTATCAGCGCAGTGATGTTTGGCAACTCTATCGCCCGCCCGGCCGGTCACTGCCTCGGGCGGTCTGGCCGCCACGGTGTGTCAGAGAACAGATTCAGTGGTCCAAAGACACTCGTGGGGTTCGGACTGCCAGCTGGAGAACGTGCAGGTGCAACTGGCAGGAGCCTTACGAACTGTGATTTTTCCATTCACTATTCAAGTAAGTGGTTGAAGCATTCAAGGGACATTAGGACTGCCCATTTTACTTGCACCCTGTGGTTTGCAAAATAGACCACCAGATTCCCATGATTTGGCCTAAATGCTACTCAGAAATGGTTTTGTTTCCTTCGAGACTCAAAAACTGGTCATGAGCAGCGGGCATGAACATATCCCCTATATAGCACTAATACCCCAAACTAGACCATGAAAACTATAAAGTATCAAACACATATGTCTAGCAAAAAGACTATTGTTTATATACACACGCCTCATTTATTGCGCCTCATAGAGCAGGATTGGAGCTTCCCGTGTAACACAGTACTAAGTCATGGTCATTCACATGAAGCATTGATGATTCTACCTTTACAGCAACTCCAAGCCGCCGACGCCCCCGGCACCGCCGGCCAAGATTCTCAGATTAGATCTCAAGTATTTAATAGGGAACACCTTTGAACTTCAACTACCAGTAGTTTTTGTTGGTCAGTGTCCTCTAGGTGAAGTTGGGATGCCCTTCTGGAACGTCCCCACGCCCTGAAACAGTTCTTACTGAGCTGGTCTTTCCTGGCAAGAATCTTGCTGTACTTTGTGACGGTGCAGCAACACCTCTCGGCTAGGTTGTTGGGCAGTTCGACATTCCGCACAATCTCCTCAGTTTCTTTGTACTGATGGTCTTCGCTTTAAAGTTTAGAATCCCTCACCAGTCACTTGTGGTTGACTCCCAGGATGGCAAAAAACATAAAGGAATTAAGGTCACACAGGTCGGCCAGTTCGGTCTTAGAAGTGACCTCTTTGAAGCTGGGTTTTCGCGAGGATTTGTGCCCAGGGCAAATGTTGGGTAGGCACGGCTGGTACACCACCGAGCCAACCAGCATCCTCGCCCACAAACCCATCTGCAGTTCTCCTTTGAGAAGCCCAGCTCCAAGGAGCTCACCTCCAAGACCGAACTGGCCGACCTGTGCGTCTCCAACTCGTTCATGCTCTTCACCATCTTCAAAGTCGATCGCAAGTGGCTGGAGAGAGATTCCGAAGTGTGGGACGAGGACCAGCAGTATAAGGAAATGAGGAGTTCGTGCGGAATGTCAAAGCGACCAACAGCCTAGCCGAGAGGCACATACTGCGGCACCTCACAAAAGTACAGCTAGATTCTTACCAGGGAAAAACAGCTCAGAAAAAATATGCTGCTGGGCGTGGAGATGTTCCAGAAGGTGCATCCCAACTTCACCTAGAAGACTTTTTGTTTTTGTTATGTAATGTGTATGTATGTATGTGTAATGCATGTATGTATGTAATGTATGTATAATGTCTGTAATGTAGTGAAATGTAAAATGGGCAGCCATATCACAGTCTTTTTTGTTAGACACGTTTGATAGTTTATAGATTTCATGGTCTAGTTTGGAGTATTCCATAGTGATGCAGTGAACCTAAACAACAGGATGAGACCCTTCAAAGTGACTTTTTAGAAATGATATGAAATGTATCTGATACGTTTAAGAGTTCATTGGAACACGAAAAACCTTGCTTACTTCCTTCATTTACCGTGCCACGTCGATTTCATGACTGCTGAAACATGAAACTTTTTTCATGTCACTACGTACCGAAATCTTACTAAAAATAATGGCACGATTCCAAACGAGAATCGCAAAAGCTAAAACCTAGCCATCGGTAGTAAAAGTTTATCACTGTTACCTTTCAAGTTTCTGTGACCCTCTGGACTCAGAAATACGGCTCTAGCTGATCCGAACAACATAGTGAGACCATTTTAGTAACGATATGTTTTGAAAAGAAAATTGCCACAAAACCACGTTTTCTTAAGCCGGCAAAAAATGCACAATCATGATTAGCTGGAAAATTATAGCGAATAATTGAGGAAGTATCCTCTATAGCCTTTAAATGGTGGAATTATAAAGTTGGCATCCAGCGACCGAAAACAAGTTATGCCGGTTTTAGTCCTACTCATAATTAGCGAAGGGACTAAACTCGTCATAACTTGTTTTCGGTCATCGGGTGCAATCCGATGATTGCACTATTTAACGACTATAGACGATACAAATTGGAGACTTTACACATGTGTGTACGTAATAACACGGAACATAGACATAGCTGCGGTTGTCAATATGCTCCAAATCATTAACACGCGCATTGACGGGGGCGGGTACCCGCCCCCCTCGGGTTTTTCGAAGACAGCAGAAAAATGGCGGCGCGCAGCGCCGCCGTATTTGGTATAACTTTTCCCTCATCATTTTTGCAACTTCTGTGAAAATTTTAAGGATAGGTCATCTCAGGTCGGGTCACCAGTACAGGTCAAGTGACCCGACCTCAAAAAATTTAAGATAGCATAAGTCGGAGCAGGGTGAACTTATCCAATTGAAACTCATATCACATAATGGGCTCACCGAGTTCTCTAAAATATGTTCCGGTATTTTTGATATCGATGACCTAAGGTCAGGTACGAAGCATGACCTCTCCATTGGTAATATATGGGAAATATGGTTTTTACTGAATAACTCAGTAACAGATGGTGATAGAGCGTTTATTTTAGCTTCATTAGACTCGCCTTGTCTTTGCGGTTCTAATGATATGCATTTTATATAATTTGACCCTGACTTGACCTCAGGTCAGGTCAAATCTTTGATTTGACCTAGCAAGGTCAAATCATATATCATTCGATTCGGCTTGCTGCGAGGATTCATGTAGTTTAAGTCGTTTTGCTCTATCTTTACTTGTTCAGATGTAATGGCCGAAAAACTTAATTTACATGTTATCCCTATGACGGCATGTGACGGCATGTTTTTGACGTCTGGTGACCTTAAATGTGACCTGAAAAAAATGGTTCAAATATTTTCGATGGAGAAGCGGATGGGCTACCCAACGCCGTTTACCGTTTTTTGCTACATACCGTGGTTCTCGAGATCTTAGGGGCGGGTACCCGCCCCCTCGTCAATCCGAAGGTGGCTCAGACCCCCGTCAATGTGCGTGTTAACACGTTTCCGTCGCACGTTTTACTCAGCTTATCACTTTTGGTCACCTTTGCCCGCTTTGTAGTTATTTGAGTCAATTGCACTGAGCATCGGAACCAATAAATACCCTCCATAGTCTCTGTGATTGAACTGAAAATGAAAATGATTTTCATACGTGACCAAAGCGTGATTTGACGGAAACCTGAATTCAAAACACAAGTATGTTTTGTGTTTGTTTGAACCATTTAACCAAAAGCCTTCTAATTAATGAGCAATCGATGATCCATCACTATAACTCATTGATCAAAAGGACCATTAGCCATAGGCGGATCCAGGATCCCCGATCGGGGAGGGGGAGGATTCGGCGCCATCCGGACCAAGGGGGCGCTCACTTTTGGCAGGAATACCCTATCAGGTGGGTGCCAAATCCTATCGCGGGGGGGATAGGAAGCGACATATTTCAGGGGGCATCATCGACCCTTCATAGGAGCGCTGTGACCATTTAAGGGAAGGGGGCGCCGAGGGTGGGTTGGGAGAGGGTACCTGCTCCAATTTGCCCCCGCCCCTGGATCCGCCTATGGCATAACTAACGAGTAGTGACGTTTGCATGACATCACTTTGTTATAATTTGTCAAAATCTGGAATCAAAAACTGATATTGAGTGTTTTTATTCAAACCATTTGACCACAAACTTTCAATTGAAGTACAAATAACCATTCTATCGTCATACGTTTTTAATCAAAAGTGGTTATCATAAAAACACAGTTATTATATTTTACTTACATCACTGGATGTAATTTTTCGAAAGTCCAACATCGAAAACCAACATTGCGCGTGTTTGCTTGAACCGCCCAGTAGAAAGCCTTCATTTGAACCAAAAATTATCGTTCCATCGTAATAAGTTTTTGAGCTAGAGGCTCCATCCCATTTTCTTCTGGCCTACTGCATCATTGTGTGTTGGCACGATAAAGGGGATATATTCAACCCCGCTGCGCATGGTCAGTTTTCGAGTCTTGAGGAAACCAAAACCAGTTCTGAGTAGCATTTAGGCCAAATAATGGGAATCTGGTGGACTATTTTGCAAACCTTGGGGGTGCCAGTAAAATGGGCAGCCCTAAAGGGACATGGGTCAAAGGGTACTGGCGAGGTACTCTTATCACAAAATATCCGGTAATATTTCAGCTGTTAACTGCTCAGAAAGATGGTGATATTGTGCGAGATTCTCCTATAAACAATAAAAACGTTTCTGTAAGATCCACCACAGAGGGCTAAAAGTCGTCTGTATGTATTTTTTCTGATCTTTCTTGATTAAGTGTTTCTCTAGGAGGTATATTTGCTAAATTCATAGCTTTAGGGGAGATCACAAAAACCCAGGTTCGTAGGGCAACAATAGATAAAGAGAATCGTCTATAAATTGTGGACGCAAGTGAGAGGTCGAAATAAGCATTCTGTCGGAATGGCCCTTGATTTTCTTGGTTCTGGAGAGTATATAAACTTCGCAAGTGAGTTGGAAGGGTGCCAATAACAAAACGGTGAAGGACCTTAATGTTAATTGATTAAAAAAATCATTAACTTGCAGAACACTATTTTTTTAAACAGGGCTGAAAACGGCGAGGCGGTCCGCCAGTGGTCAGAAAACCCCGATCCTGTCACCTTAGTTGGAGAAAATCTCGGGAACAAGAACATTGAGTATTTCTAAAACTGAAGCGTATACCCATAGAAGTGCAATTAACTCATTTAGTATAATATTTCATCAAAATTTGTTATCGAACTTGCTCATTCTGTGAGGTGGGATAATAATTCTCTCTTTTGTAAGAATCGAAAAGCCCTTTCTGTTCGGGGAAATTTCCAGACCTCGGGGCAAAAGCTGATCTCCGTTAGGGAAAGTGAATTATTTTTTCTGACCTGTGCGGTCCGAATGATCAATTATTGGGAGGATGCATTTTTCTGGAGCAAAAATATTTTATTGGGTTTTATATTTGGGTGCTTTCCCAACTTTTAAGGCCGTATATCAGGCTTGGACGCTTACGTTTGGATGTTTGGACGTCTTGCATTATATGGCAAGAGAATGTGATCTTAATTTAATTATATTCATATAGTGGAAGAAGGTGCTTCATATAGTGGCACCAGAAAACGGCGATGTGAAACGCCACCATATTTGCCACATCTTATCCGTGATGTATTTTGCACATTTTCCCAAAATTTTAAGGTCAGGTCATTTCAGGTCAGGTCACCAGTGCAGGTCAAGTATCCTCACCTCCAAAAAATTCCAAGATAGCATAAGTAAGAACAGGGTTAATTTATCAATTTGAAACTCATACCATATAATGGGCTCACCGAGTGCTACAAAATTTATTCCTTTATTTTTAGTATCCATGACCTGGGGTCAGATAGAGATCATGACCTCGCTATTTAAAATGCATGGGGAAAACAGAAATTGGGCTATATTTGTGTAGATACAGTTGAGAATATCTCAATATTCTGCAACTCGTAGAAAACTAGGCTCCTTTCCAGGCTTATCTCGCAATGTTTGACCTGTGACCTCTGAGAGGTCATCTGGAGCTACTAAGCAGGTAGGTCAACAACTTTGCAGGAAATGACGATAAAGCTTTTATTTCGATACCATTGCGTTTGAATTGATATTGGGAGTCACTTGATATGCATATTGGATATGCTAGATGATATAGTGACCTTGTCCTGACCTGCGGTTAGGTCATTTTTGTGTTTTGACCTAGTATGGTCATACATCACTCGATCCACGGTAACGGCAGGAAGCAAATGGGGCCTAAAAAATATAACTGTCAGACGATTGAGCTCAGAAACTCTTCTTTAACATGTCAACTTATTTGACCTGTCATGACCTCAATATTGACCTGAGGCAAAAAGTGGCTAACGTAGTTTCTTGTAGTTTCTTTAGAAATTTGTATTAACTATCTATCAGCCTTTGCGTTTTTTTGCTATCCCACATAGGAGCCAAATTCGATGGGGGGAGGAGTTTGAACACCCCCTCACCTGGCTGAAGGTGGCTAGGTCCATCGGGGCGGATGTTAAATTGGCAGATGTTATATGGTCCTTTCACACACACACACACAAACTTTTTACGTTCTTATCACGTCCCTTTCTGGGCTCGTTAGACAAATATCAATGCCAAACTAATATTTTCATTGGGTAATTGAGCTACATGAATAGCAAATGCAGCATGGCAGCGGGATAAGACCGTCCATGGAGCATGGGTGGATTCAGGGGGTCTGCAGGAGGGACAGGTGCCTCAGCTCATCCTACCTTCCCTCTAACTTACCTGATGCCCCACCGAACTGCACTCCCCCGAGCCACGGGGATCCAGGATTTCCAATGGAAGGGGAGGGGGGCACCCTGTCAGGGGGCGCAATTCTGACCAATGGGCTGCACTTTCGGACGACGCAACTGATCAAGGATGGAAATCTTATGATCGGGCTGTCGTCGGCACTGTGCCAATAATCGCATCCCATTCGTATTGGCTCGTATCGTATTGGATCGTATCCCCACAGGGCACCATTCGTATTCAGGGGGCGCCATTTATCTTTCAGGGGGCCCCAAGGTTCGTTGGGGGTCAAGAGCTCTCCCCTGGATTGGCCTATCACCCAGAACGCAAAAGTCCAGGAACCTGCAATATGATCATATCTCCAAAATCAAAATACCATAGATACCTTTTGAGTGCCATATCTGTACATTTATTTTAAATAGCTTCCGAGCATGTACTTATCAAATATATATTACTGCACGGGGCTCGGAAGGTAAATTGATATAAACCGAGGTTGGTTGAAATTTCCGGCACGCGGCCGAAGGCCAAGTGCCGGAGATTTCAACCAACCGAAGTTTTGATCAATTTACGCCGAGCCTCAAGTGCAGTAGTATTTTTACTACAGCCCGTACGTTTGTAGGCTTAGTTTGAAAGTAGACATATCATGAGTGTCCCTCGTTTTCACTTAGCAGAAGATATAATGAATGAGGTGAATGACACGGTAAAAAAGATCGAAAGGGACACGCTGAAAGCCGTCGAAGAGACAACAAGTAAAGAAACAATACTAAAGACTAACTTCTGGATCAATCAATTGAAAGAAGAATCCTTTTCACTGGGATTTGGACGGGATCTGCTCAGCCTTCCCGAAAATGAACTGAATGCAGTACTTGCCAGCTTTTTGCTTACGATGAAACGAAAGGATGGAAAGGATTATGAAGTATCATCCATCCAAAATATGTACTGCCTGACCCTAAAGTACTTTAGGGAAAATAACTACCCTAGTGATTTGGAAAGTCATCCAGTATTCAAAGGAAGCAGGGATGCAAAAAGCGCAAAACTGAAAAAACTCAAACTGCTTGGACAAGGAAATAGGCCCAACAGGTCAGAGTCGATAACGTTTGATGAGGAAGATCAGCTTTGGCAATCTGGTCAGCTGGGATATGAAAATCCCATGTCCGTGCTCAGGACGATTTGGTTGTACCTGACGATGCTGTTTGGTCTGCGAGGACGTCATGAAGCCCGCCAGATGCGCTGGGGAGACGTCAAGGTAGAAGCAGATGCGAGTGGAAGGCGGTACTTAAAATTCATGGAACGCCTCACCAAGACCCGCACTGGAGAGGGTCAATCAAGAGCCTTTATTCCAAAGGCATTCGAGAGCCAAGCAGCAGGGGATGGCCGTTGCCCCGTCCAGGCATACGAAGAGTATGCAAAGCGCCGTCCTCCTGTTTCTTGTGTAGACGACGCGCCGTTTTTTCTTGCGATCAACCACCAGAGGAAGAGCGACAACCCGATCTGGTTTTCCAACGCGCCTCTTGGTGTCAACAAGCTCGGAAGCTTACTGGCCTCTGGATGTCATGCAGCGGGCATCAAGGGCAAAAAAACCAACCACAGTGCCAGAAAGACGGCGATACAGCGCACTTTGGATGCCGGTTGCCCACCCGCCTACGTGGCTCAAATGAGCGGGCATAAGTCTGTATCAAGTCTCGCCAACTATACTGACGCGACAGTTGACGTCCAAAGGGCAATGTCGCTGAGCATCCTCGAAGGGGCGCCTTTCGAAATCGAGCAACGCAACAAGAGGCAGAAAGTTGCATTGGAGAGCTCCTCTGACGACGGCAAGATCCCAGTCAATTTTCGCGCTTTGGGACAACTTGTCTTTAACAACTGTTCCGGCATCACCATCAACATGAAGTGATAAGGTATCTGTGTTTTGTCTAATGTGTCAGGCGGCAATCGCCGGACTTAGTCTGGTATTGAAGATTACTGCCAAGATGTAGTAATGATTGCATTTATGATTATTATTATGTGTTGTTCTGTGCACCGCACTCCAATGATTGTTATTATGTGTTGTTCTGTGCACCGCCTCCAAGACCAGCCTGTTGGAATACACGCGAGAAGTCAAGATTACTTTACTTTATAAGGTTAGTCAACTAGAGAATTTTAGGTGCCCCAATCGACGTCATCACGGCGAGAAGTGTTCCTGCTCTTTTCATCACTGCCTTGGTCACCCGTGCAGTAAAGCCGTGCAGTAAAAAGTTTTTCCGGCACGGCTTGATTTGAACCAATGAAAATTAATAAGGAATTGCCGTTCATAAAATCCTCGTGCAAAAATTACATCACGGCACTGCTAGTGTTAAAGACATTAGCCGGGATGTAGTAATGCCACTATAGGTATGTCTGGCGTATGTAATCAATATCAAAATTGTTCCAATGTTTTATCAACCCACCGTATACTGCTGCCTCTCACTTCAGAAATGTTAACAACCGTTTCCCCACACTCGTTCACCACAAAACAACAGTGGCAGTAGTTACGGTATAGGCAGGGGCTTCGGAGCTTTTTGGCCGACAAAACAGTGTTTCAGGACAGTTTGTACTAGTTCCCATTTTGAACGGACAACACTATTTTTTATGAACCAAAACGACATAAACATACATCAAACCGTGCCCGTAGCGATCTGCAGGGGTCTAAAAAGTGAGCTTGTGGTCGCCGACTAAAATCCAAGCTTCTTAGATGGTCGCCGAACCTAATACTACATGTATTACAAAATCGGTCTTAAAAGTGGCATAAATATGGCTATAGGGAAGCACTGGTGAGTGCAAGGGGGAAGGTTCCGATAAAATATAGACATAAAAAACCTATAAAATATAGATCAGGTTTCTCGATATCGATGACCTAAGCCAGAATCAAGTCATTGCCTAAGTGATTTCATGAGATTATAATTCAGTATTAAAGTCAAAGTTATGATCTGAAAGCAACAAAATCATACATGCTGGCCCTTAACCCTAGCCCCGGTGACCAGCATGAATCACCTATGACCCCCCCTGGTGGGAGGGGGTTAAAAATGACACCCTCGATCTCGGAAACAAAGAAAGATAGAAGCGGAAAAAGCGATCGAAAGGTCGTCGGAAATGCGGTCGGCGTTACTCCCGGAATTTTTGAGGAAGGTCAATACTGTGGTCACCAGAGGGGAATAATTCATATACGTCAAAATGTATCAAATGCAGTGCTCTGTAAAAACTTGCTTATCTCCGTACGCAAAATAGCCGGAACCACTTTCTCAACGCTATTCGACAGAGCCGGACCAGCTCTTTTACTAAGGCAGCATCCATTTTCATATCGGTTCAAAGGCTAGGGCGCAACAGGACACTGAATATTGGGGATGTTATCACGTAGCTTCAAGTTATAATAGGAAGAACGCTCGCATTGGGCGTGATATGTCGGACCTAAAAGCCAATGTTGGATAGTGATTAGTCATTTATACGCACTACGCAGTCATGAATACGTATCGATAGTGCCCATTAATCTTAGGCTAAGTCTGTTTGGAGGTCAATCGAGGTCAACGATGATACACTGCCCGTACACAAGGGCAATTAAATGGGCGCCGAAAGCGGTGGGACGGGGTACCTACGCATCCTCCTGTTGGCCAACCAGGGGGAGGTCTCCCCAAAATTTTCGGTTCATCGTCATTAATGCTGTCAGGTACCAAATATGCTCACAATTCCCCTGCCCCGGTCAGCACCAGTCCGGGTCCGTTCCCCTGTAAAAATTCCGTGGGAGCGCCCCTGGGCATTAACATTTTCGCCCATCACTTCTATACCAAGCAAGATACAACCATGATTGATGCACCATTGTTGTTCTCTCATCAATAATGGTTTTATTTTGTGTCCATCCATGAGAAAAATTGTTAGGCCTATCTTAGAGACAAGTAAAAGGGTTTGCGAGCACCTTAAAAAGAGCCTCAGAAACAGTTCCGATGTTTCATTTAACTAGATAAAAATGTTTTCATGTAGATACATGCGTCCTGAAATACTTGTGATTCTTCACCTTGAGGCGCCAGAAATCAGATAAATTCCTGTAACATTTCAAATAAATAATTCAAACATTATTCATTGGCAACATTTCCTCAGAAGTGCAGTGGAAAATATCAACCATTGCTAAGATAAGGCCCAATTTTCGCTCCATTGTTGAACATGGTTCTACTCAAAGCAATAGCAATGATGTCTCTTGGGAATAACCTTGTTTTCTTTCCATGACATCATTCCCATGATAACTATTTCCAAAGCTCTTAATTGATGCATTTTAGCATTAATAATCAGGACTGAAAAAGTTTCCAGAATAGTTGCTGATGACCTATTTGGACCAGGATTGGGTACTGAGAAGAACAGTTTGCATTTCAGCAACCTGTTTTTTTGTGGTGGACACAATCTCTCTGATATTTCTGCTGTACCTCTGTGGCAGTGCTTCCATATTTCATCCATACTAGAGAAAACAAAACGATTCAACTTTCCTGTGACAAAAAATACAAGATATTATCAGAAACTTGGATGCATATAATCAGTCAGTTAAAAAACATACACACACCCTGATCACCCAGTGTGCATCCATCTGTGCAAAAGACACAGCTTATTCTATGTTGGCAGACTTGGATTGGACCATTGTCCTTGCAGTGGAGTCTTCTGGCAAATTGGAAATGGCTTATCACATATTTGTGCTGTGCAGGAATGCACATTTATATCCCTTATGGGGTACCAATGCACAGAGATGGATCTAGGATTTTAGTAAGGGGCAGCCCTCTGAGATTGCATGCTGTCAACCAAAAGGGCACACTTCACCCAAAAGGGTGGCTATCATCATCAATCAGTGGGACAAACTGTGGTTGGTGTGACTTAAAAATGGTAACAGTGCCATAAATGGGAATGCTTGACCCATAGATGGGAACACCCATTCTCAATTATGGGAATGCATGAGACCATTTTCCAGAACAATATTTTAGGCCATGAAACAAACTTTTGTTCTTTCTACATGGCTTATTTCTGTTTTTAAAATTTTAGAGGATATTTATCTTTGAAGCAGAAACAGGAAATCATACTTTATACCCTGCTTCAAATATTGAAGCTCAACATGTTTATTATGATCATTGACATGTCTTGGTGCATCTGTGTAAATAAAACACTAGTCATATACAAAATCAATTAATAGATACCTAGTGAAACAATAAAAAAGTTTTTTAATATTTGATTTCTATTGCCACTTGAGATAATAATACATACAGACCAAGACATATGGCCATACAGAACATGATGTGAGCCAACCTAGCACAACAAAACCTGTTTTCAGCACCTTTAATGCCATTTTTCACAACTTCTAAACTTCAAAGCTCCATCTGTAGCCCCATCATTTGTATTCTAGTGGTGGGGGCAGAAGCAAGGTATTTTCTGCCTCACAGACCTGGTTTAATCAGTTTTGGGGTACCCTTTTCCTCAGGCCGCCCTTAATCCTTTCAAACTTAAGGGGTCCTGAACTCGAGTTCAGGGATCCCTTGGACCTGTCACTGCTGTGGCACCCCAATTGAAAGCTCAAGTTATTTTCTGTGCCTACTAAGAGCATCCTTAAAATTTTTCTATTTCTCATTTCAGGGACTTTAAAATTTATAAGTAACAGGCCTACTGTTATACGTCCAGTTATATGTCCAGCTATAAGGCCCAGTCTGCAAAGTACGGCAGCATGCCAGACGAGTTCTAAAATTCTCGCACCACCAGCCTCCAAAAATTCGCACCAATTTGGCACATACCAGGGCAAAAATGCACCCATTCCTACCCCTACAATGCAATGCTACCTCAATCATTAGTCAGTTAGTTAAGGAATTTTTATAAGACCCCTCCTGTGTCTCAATAGCCATTCAGCCATTATTTGTTTAGTTTAAGTGTCACTAACCTCGCAAGTTCGCACCAGGTTGATAAAATTTGCACCAGTCGGTCCTGTCTCCAAGGGCACTTGCACCGACAAGATCTCGACGAAAATGCCGTACTTTGCACACTGGTATAAGGCAAGAACATGGTGGTATCAAAAACAGTATGCTTGTTATGGATAGTCTCATAATTAGGCACCCCAAAAATAATTTAGGAAATCCACGCCCTTGGGAATGTGTGACTATACAACAATGTTTACGATGATATTTTAGCGTGATTGTGGTTGAAAAGGGTTTAAACATGCACCACTTGTATTCAAGTTTTGTTTCCTTCTGAGACTTTTCGCGATAACGCAAAACAAGGAAACATCATTGCAAGTAGACTTCAAAACCCACCTAGATTGCAAGAACCGTCTATGATAAACGCACATCTTGATTTAGCCCCTTGGATTTAACAAATTGAACACCAGTCGTCAAAAACGGCGCCCGCTGCTCCCAACAAGAATACAAAAATATTAGCGGCAGCCCGCCCCGCGCTCGTTCTGAAGGCCGCAGACACCGAAAATGTACCAGGGCGACCAGGCGACCACGCAAGTCGGCGGTTTCGGCCGACTGGGTCGCCCATTGGTCGCCTATTGAAAAAAATGAAAATCACCGACTTGGTACCGACTCGTGACAGATTCTAGTACATTCTAGTTTGAACTTAAAAATAGTACATAAATACGGTACAGGGAGATGCATCATCTAAAGTACAAGGTGATTTCAGTCGTTTTTCATAAAATTGGAACCAAAAATTGTAATAAGAAGAAACATAACTAGAATAGACTAGCAGCAACTCAGGGCGGTGATGATACCAGATGTAATCGGCCAAAGATGCCCCGTTGTAGCCAAGCTGTCTTTCAGAAACGCCAAAGAAGCCGGGAAACGAAGGCTAACTTGGCTCTTTGTCGAAGTAGATTCTGCCCATTCTTGGCCAAAGGAACTGGCAGACTTAATCCAATAGATTTTGATGGGCACTGTATGTATTACGATGACGGGTGGAGACAGTGGAGAGGGTAAGCATATTTAGAAGCAGGAGCGGATGGTGGAAGCTAAAATCATGGGAAAACAGATGGAATCAGAGTTTGAGACGGTTGCTGGGTCGCCAACCAAAATATGATAGGGTCGCCGACGGCGTAGGTAGATCGGCAAGTTTTTAGACCCCTGGCGATCTGCGGCTTAATTTCCAAAGATTTTCATCTCTAGTTGTGCTTCCAGGCCCACAAGTGTGCATCTTTTCAGCTAGCCTGACATTGACGTTAGGTTACGTGTCTGCCCTTCCTGTTCAAAATAGGCCCTTTTCGTCCTCTGAAATGATTCGCTCAACTTTTGTATTTTCCGGTGAAATCAGCAATGCCATGTTGGCAACCACACTTCCACTCAGGAGTAAATTATTCATAAATTCCTTGCAACACATGAACCCTTTCTACTGTTGACCGCTTCATAAAACCTTTACGGCCGTGGTCCCCGCACGGCCGAACCTGAAAGTTATGCTGCTCCGCGAAACAACTGAGTATTAGGCTGTTCCGCAGTACACTGCAAGTGTTAGACTGACCCGCATGGCAGTGGGTGAAACCTATGCTGTTCCGCCTGATAGGGCCTGAGTTCCGCAATGCTTTGTTGTTCCGCAATGCTTTGCAAGTGTTAGACTGAGCCGCAAAGCAGTAACTGAAGGTTATGCTGTTCCGCCTAGCCGGACCTGAGTATTAGCCTGTTCCGCAGTGCACCTGAATTGAGACTGTCCCGCATAACATAATCTGAACGTTATGCTGTTCCGCACGGCAGAACCTTGGCATTAGGCTGTACCGCACTGCACAGCGGGCTAGGATTTCACCCGTAGACTAGCTCGCACGACTCTACCTGAAGGTTACGCAAGCCCACAACACATCCTCTGTGGTTTCGCTGTGCTGTGGGCGCACTTTGTTGCTTTTTAATATTCAAACTGTCAAAACCTGATGACTCACTACTTTGGCGAGTAGAGGCAAATTGGTTGTTTCGAAATTAACCGTATTCGCATTTGTTTGGTAAGGCTGGAGGGTTGTATTTATATGATATCTCAGGCCCGGCTTTTTTCCTAATACGTGCAGATTAACTGGCAATAAACATGCACGAAAAGTTTAAAAATAGATATGCTTCTCGCTATTTGGGTTCTACGTTTTTTTTTTACTAAGGGCCTGCTTTGACTTCATATAATTGTTTTTTCTCAAAACAATCTAAAGTGATATAACGGGCATACAGTTCTTACATCACTACGTGTATCAAAATACAGATACCCATAAACTGTTCCATTCAGCATCATTTAAAATTCTCCGCCAGCCCCATACTAGGAAAAACAATTTTCCGCAGGAATAGGCCCTGAGTTGGTGTTAAAAACAAGACATCATCATTTTTGAATCTGAGTATCGGACAACATGTCTGATTTCATTTAGCAACTGAAACTAGCTTAATGGCGTGCTTGTTCTTCAATCTTGGGATTTATATCGCATAAGCTCTTGAAGGGGCACGACTGCATCCTGCGGTGAGCGTGGGGGAGATTTTGAGAGCCCGAGACACCCCGAATACCCTTGAAATGTAAGAATTCAGCACACAGACGCATTTAAATCTACTTTAGGTGCTGACACTGACAAAGATACCTTTTATATAGCACTGCATCATTACCCACGCTTGTGCACGTCAATCGCAGAGCTCTGTACTATTCGACCGCCTCTCGCGACAGTGGCACCGCTTCGGGCAGATTTATTCCACTAACTTCGGCTAAAATTTTAAAACATCCACCTCCAGAGACGACAAATAATTTCGTCGAGACAGCACCCCTCTGAACGCACCAAAGGCCCCTCAGGTGGTAAATGACGCCTCCTTGAGGCTTTGCCCCGTCCCTTATATGACCATGTCATGTGCGGTTTAAAAATAAGAGTGGAGAAAGAGATCTGCCCGTGGGGGGGCGCAGCCTCAGGGTTCAAGGGAATGGTAATGTGAACATTCCAGACCATTTCTCCCAGTCAACTCCATGAAATTAAATCTAAATGTATAATCTTATTGAAAACTTCTCGACTATCTATTTGACTATTTGAATTGTCTATGTTCCCAATGCTATATACTCGAGCAAAATATGTAATGAGCTATTTAAAAGTCGGTAATTCCAAATTATCTCAACACTGAGATTCCGTGATACGGTTCTATTATTTAAGGACTTTAAGATTAGAGTTTCAGACTGATATCCAGCCGAATGTAAACTGAAAAGGCATGTGAGAGCAGTGAGATTTACCAGTCCGTGCAATCTTTGCCCAATAGGCTCGGCAGTTTTTTGTTAAATTTTGATATGTTGCTCGCACGGTCGTGATAAGAGACATAAATGCGTGTTAAGAAAAATAAATGCGCATTCCGTACTTAAATTTTGATTGCTGACCCACATCTGACTGCTAATATCATTTGTTGAAAGGGATTTGGAGACAACTTTTCTATGATTCTCTCGTGACAGTTACGTTTTTGCTAATCATTTCTACAATTTTAGACAGCTGAGCAGTGCAGAAGTGTATATGTAATGGATAGCTGGACGGGCAAAACACCAAAGGTTCATGTTGAATCACGACTCTGAGAGTAAAAGTTTGTTAAAAATTGAATAACAACTGTGGAGCCCAGTGTGTACAGATCCTATTGAAGGGGTCTGCTATTCAGAGCTGTCAGGTCAGCTGGCAGAGCAGTGTGGCTTACAGACCACATCCGGACACACTCGCAATATACTAATTTCCGGCATGCTAGGTGAGATGTCGAAAGGTTCAAAACAAGCGCTGGAGCAGGAAGCTTCCGTGGACAAAGTTTTAGCCATAATGTGCGGTTTGGACTCGGCAGATGAACGTGTTTCTCATACTCTCGACAGATCTCTGCTTCACGCAGCAGCAGCGGCGGCCTGTTACTTCAATGACGTCACTAGCTACAACAGCATCAGCACAGTGGCAGCATCAACCGGTTTACCAGCGCAGGAGGCGGCAGCCACAGCCTCCATCGGACTCTCCAGCGGGCGTCATGCAGCTATTGCGGTAGGAACCGTCATCAGTCACGAAAACACTGGGGTCAGTCCTGCACTGGGGTCGGTTGCAACTTTTGATGTATGCCTCCGATATGTGAGTAAACCCTTGTTACGCACCATCATGTCCAGAAGAAATATGAATCTGCTCAGACGAAGATAGTGATGCGGAATGGACCGTTGTGAGAAGCAGTTTCATTTTATTTGAATGAAACATTCACGTAAGCTTATAAAGCATGTAAAAAAACATTATCGCCAAATTACTGACATCCAATGATAATATTGTCTTTTGAATGTACGAACCACCCTCATGGTCCTTCTCCTAGGGCTGGGCCAGAACCTAAAAGAACGGTACCAGAAATCTGGACACCGAGTCGATTGGACCGTTCCCGAGGTCGGTACCGTCCTGAGGCTGCGCATGTATCTGGGGTAATAGACTGGATCACTTGGAATCGTTTTACCTCAGGCAGTACGGGTAACTTATAAACGTGGGGTATGGCAAAGGGATAGCTGATTTAGTAGGAGTAGCTAAGATGCAACAATTTAGGAGATGCGTGTCTCAGACTGTGGCAGAGCAAATGTCTCCTGAGTCACAGGTCTCTGCTTTAAGACCTGTGGGGTTATTTGAATAAGTACAACCTGTTCACTAAAAACTCAACAGGATGGAGTTGTTGACGCCGTATAATCTTGACAGTTGATAGACCCTCAAACCCGCAAAACTAGTGTTCAAATGTTACGATTTGGCCAAGTTTACTTTTAACGCTGGTCATAAATGTGTATCTTTTTCAGAACGCATCTCCAACAGCGAGACCCGCCTCGGAGAGACGGTTGGTGGGCCAGTGGAGATCGAGCTCCGGTCTAACGCAGTCTCGACTACTTTCACTACGGTACAGCCCGTCCCTCACGCCTGGCGAGCTGACATCAAGGACCAGCTGGACGACCTGCAGTCCCTCCCGTCGACTATCCGACAGACTGGTGCCACCCAGTCGTGGCGGTGGTAAAACGGCCGTCCGGAGTGCGCCTCTGTGTCGACATGACCGGACTCAACCGCTACGTCAAGCGGCCAGTTTACCCCAACAGACCGCCACACGACGCCGAGCATCACAGCTGACAGCCGCTGGCTGCCCACGCTGGAGGCGTCCATGGGTTCAATTCGCCATCGCCAAATGCTGCCAGAATCTTCAGTGCTTCCTAACGGCGTTGGGTGGGATGATATTCCTACGCATCCATAGGTCTTGCTTCGTCGGGAGAACGTTACAATCGGCGGGATGATTAGAATGGGCGACATCGCCGATACGGTGAAAATCGTGGATGACGTGCTGACGTACGACTCCACCTACCGGACCACCTGACGCTCGTCATCAGCATCCTACAGCACTGTGATTGCCGTCACATCACCCTGAACCCGTGAAATTTCAGGTTTGTGCATCAGGAGGCCAACTACTGTGGGTATTTTCACTTCGTTCGTCATGATCACGGCTTCTGACATGATCACGGCTGACGGCTACTCTTCCGACGAGGAGAAGGTGAAGGCTATCGTAAAGCTCCCTCAAACCGAGAACATCACTGATCTGCGCTCGTTCATGGGTTAAGTGAACCAGCTCGAAGGACTGACGTCAGAGCTGGCTCCGATGCTTGCTGGGGACGCATTGCATTTAGTGTCTGACTGCCAACAGAGGAACAGTGTTCCGGCGCGTCGAAGGCATCCAGTCGTCGCCACCAGAGATGACGTACTTCGATCCGCATTTACTGAAAATGCACAGTAGGGCGCAAAATTTTAGTTTAGCTTTTGCAAAAAAGTTTAGATGGACATGTGAAGACTTTCGAATCCCGTTAGTCTATCGGCGTCATCTTAACCAATTTTCTGAACTTTCGACCGTTAACTTTCTTTGTCCCGGGTGCTTGAACTTTGAGCCCAGTTTTGGTTTTACTGATACTACCGCATTGCAGTCTACGCGGCCGAGTGCTATAGTATTTGTGCTGCTTTTTGCTAGAGTTTAGCCATAAACATTGGTCCCCTGACACACAGCGGTATCTTTTTTAGACTTAGTCAGGGGCGTAGACAGGATTTCGCTCAGGGGGGAGGCGGCGCCCCAAAAGGGCCCCTGCAACAGCGCCAAAAGAGCCCTGATGGGTAAAAAGGGCCCTGCTTGTTACAGAATGGAGGGCTTTAGAGGGCCCTGTCTGGTATGAAATTTCAAATTTGGCTACAGAGCATAGCACGGGCGAGCCGTGCTTCGCGCGGCACGTGTCCTCAGGGGAGCCCTTCGGACCCTCATGGGGGGGGCGGCTGTCCCTGCCGACACCCCTCCCCTTGGCTACGCCCCTGGACTTAACTAATGCTAGCCTTGAGCCTATTCAATTTCAAAAAGCTTATCTATGATACCTGCGGATACATGTTACTGTAAACTACATGCTATGCCCTGCATTTAAAATTTCCTATAACCCACCTCTGTTTCCAATTCTACTTCTACCTTTTGTCATTTTTGTGGGTCATGTTCTCACTGCAGAGAGTAAGCACCAGCGAACTTTATGCCAGAAAAGTTGTTTTTTATGGAAGAAGTAAAGAACACCGTCAGCAATTGGATAAAGGGCCAGAATGTAGGTCAGCTGGCAACTGACTGGTGAGAGAAGACCTGAGCGGGGCGGCCGTCCCTGTCCTTTGTGGGACGTTAAACTTTAGCTTCTAAATTCACCCTTCATTGTGGTAGTTCCTCGTTCGGGGGATGGGGTCAGGGTCTCCGTGACAAGTCCCTTGATAACTTAAGTGAGACTTGACTCCAGCAGCGGTACTGGGAACAACTTGGACAAAATTTAGTTAAAAAATCAGTGGGTGAAGCTCTTCTCAGTGCTCAGTTTTACTGTGCTCGGCGAAATAAACAGCATTTCTTCGGGATCCTGATAGTGAATGGACAGTCTCAGCTGGCCTCAGCCAGTTCAGATGTTTTTTTCAGTGTTGAAGCTACCAACAATGGTGCTGAGTGAGAAAAAACCTTTGGAGGAGTTCATTCGCAAACAGCTCTGGGAATTTGTATAGTCCACTCGCTGGTATAGGTAGAGAAGCCTTGGATCCAAATAAATTCTTCCAAAATCCAAATAAACTCTAAATCAAACATTATTCTTCACGTCTTTAGCGTTAGAAGTAGCTTCCTGAAACGAGCAGTAGCGCTGTTTTCTGTTAAAGTGGTGACTTAGTTTCCATGGCAGCCTCAGAGAGGTTTGGCTCCATATGAAACATTCATTGGAGAAAAATTTACACATTATAGTTACGGAGTACTAAAAAAGCCCATGAATCCGATATTTGCATACCATTTGGAACGACGATTGGATATTGTGTTTTGAAATCACACAGAGCATATTCCAGCGCAAAACCAGCACCAGAAATTCAATGGCTGAATAGAACCAGAGGTTTGTCACTGGAAATTATTAATTCCGGGCACCCTATAATTACCGTACGGGCAGTGAAAATAAACTTGTTGAAATTTATTTCAGCCGAGGATGACTTTTACTTGTGTTAAAAGAAAGACTGAGGCACTGTAGTGTGTCAAGGGGTCAAAATGTGTGCTTAAGATCCGACAAAAGCACAACCATACTGGCACTCGACTGAATGAACTACAGCACGGCAACACCAGTAGCATCAAACTTGAGCTAAAACCCCAAGCGCCTGGAGTGAAGAGAGCTTACCGGTGAACATTTTTAAAAATTGGCTGCGATGAAGCTAATGGCCTAAGGAGCGGGATTTGGAAGTCTCCATGTGCCTGCCAAAGCCTTTGTGAAGGTGAGGCTCCCTAATGCACACATAGGTGCACTTCACTGGAATTGTTCAAAAGGACCAAATTCAAGGGATATTAATTTAGGTACTTATTTTGCTAGAAATTTGTTTCCCTGGTGTTAACACCTAAGTGGTAGGTAGACTTGAATCACGGGCACAGTAAAAATTATTCATGTCTTATGCTTCATAAATATCTAAAAGAAATTCGTTAAGCTCTCGGATATTTTGCTTAATGCTCATTCCTGACTTTAGCCCATTCCAGCTTCCCTGCCTTGAATTTTTCGTAAAAAAATGCGTGCCGAACTTTTCTCCATTTCCAAAATAAATTGACCCATACCTTTCAGACTCATTGTCTGAAAGCATGGAAATCCGAAAGTTTTATACCCATGGGCGTCGAAAGCGGGGGGGAGAGGCGGCCCTCAAGTTCGCCAATCAGTGATTTTTCCCTAAAAAAATTAGGACCTGGCCCAGGCTGCTTTAGATTGGATCCATATTATCTGCGTGGAGCAACAAAACATTTACCTGCGTATAAATATGTATTGAAGAGTAACGTCATTAGTATTTCTAAAGACGGCCTAAATGATCAAAATCCGTCCCCCGAGCGTCAGAGTAACCCCAACTTCTGAGAAGCCAAAGTCACTGAACTCAAGAAGAATACCGCGCACCAACTCCAGGAGAAGACCCACTCCCGCCCAGCACCTCCACTGAATCGGCCGGCACCCTCCGCCGGCGTGCAAGCAGTGCACCAACAAGAGGTGCCCTGAGACGCTCTGCACCGTCTGGCGCGAGGAGGCGGACACGCCAGAACATGTCCTGCTGCGCTGTCCGTCACTCGCCGGAACCTGCCCGAAGGACCTGCCTGCGACTTTGAGGCTCGATCTACTTCGACCCGACGCAGCTGCGGAACGCCGACCTGGTGGCGACCTTGGACGGCAGCTATCTTCGCCACAGGGAGCCACTCGGCTATAGCCCTCGCTGATGGCCCTGAGGGAAATACAACAACAACCCATACCTGCTGAAGCAGTTGAAAATCTGCGGCTTAGTTTACCTGAAGAACGCCATTACGAACAATTGGAACCGTGTTGGTGCTGTGGGAATCGACCATCGTCGCACTAAGAATATCAAGGTGGAGAGCGCCCGCCTCTACTGGCGGACCAGTCGGCTTCTGCACCCCTACCGGCCGCTCCTCACAGACCAAGTGGCTCCGCCTACCGTCAGCCCTCCGCCATCTCCCGTCTCAGAAGGGACCGAGGAGTTCTCTGTGGCGCCTGCCGCACCTCGTCGCAGCCGACACCCACCCCGACCACCTCAGCGCCTCCAGGTGCGTTAGGGCCCAATATTTTGGGATTGTTGAGTCTTTTGACAAAATGCTCTTACGTGTTATTTATTGAATAGAGGTAATAGTGAAGTTTGACAATTTGTCCAGAAATTGTATAAATGGGGGTATCAATGAATTGTTAGCATAATTTCGTTTGTAACGTGATTACAATACCGTGAACTGTAAGTCTGTGGGGCGATGTGTGCACAAATACTTCGCCAAGTAACGTGATTAGTACTCATTTAATAATGCAAATTTTGAGGTCGGATTTGAAAAATGAGCAACTCATTTTCATGTTTGAATTGTCATTTTCTCGTGCATAGCTAAGATAGATGCAAGAACGAACGATGCTTTTCAACAAACCAAGGTTGACCGTGTTCCTATTCTCGGCAGGGACGACTGGGGCGGCATAGCTGGACGGTGTCTACATGGGACATCTGGCGAGAACTGCTTCAATGGCTCCTGAGATGTATTTTTGAGTTCTGCAAGATGTGTACAACTGGTATAATTCGTCATTCTTGCTGAAGCACGCTAAAACCAGTTCATGCACAAGATGTCTGGAGGTTTTGGGCGCAGCAAAGATCTGAAACAAATATGTTGCAATTGTATTGGTTCCTGTCAATTGTCTATGCCTGTAAAATAAATGAAGACAAATGTTTCCGTAAACCTTTTCATCCACGACGGTGAAACGTTTTTCTACTGTCGATCCGAACAATCAGACGGCTGAAGAGAGAAAGCAGAGCACAACACTCACCCTTATATGAGAACACGTATCTAGATCTGCATTTCAACAAAAGCAATGCGTAGATTCTTCAGGGTAACTGCCGCCACGAGGTACCTCCCCTGCGATTATAATGGACTCGTCCACTGCTGACATGGTGGGCCTCCCCTTAAAGTGGACTCGTCCACTGCTACCGCTGCCCTTCATTTGACATTGACCGGGCGATTTGACCTTGACCCAATTCTGCGATAAAACTGGCATCTGGGCTGTTTTTCGTTTCCGCGTGACCTTCTTTCATTTGATCTTCACTTGACCTTGGCAAGAGGAACCTCCATGTGTGCTATTAATGGACTCGTCCACTGGTGGCCTCCCCTTCAAGTGGACTCGCCCAAAGCAAAAGCCGGTTGATGCGTAACGTTAGTTTGACCTTGAACACGTACGATTTGACCTTGACCCACTGACCCAATTCCAAAATGAAACTGGAGCCTGAGTTGCGTCTCTTTTCCGCGTGACCTACTTACCAAGGTCAGGTGAAGGTCACCTTGACTTGTCCTTGACATATTGCCTGAGGCTTTGCCACCACCAGGAACCTCCCCTGCGTTTCATAATGGACTCGTCCACTCTGACCGCCGCATATGCTTATTTTCAACCTGACCCGTGTGTCCTCGCCTTGAAATGGACTCGTTCACTGCAATAGATGGCGCTGATGCTTATTTCCAATCTGATCTTGCTCTATTGGTGACGGAACAGAAAAGAACACGCATGAAATAATGGTGCCATATTTATTTGCAAAAGTGCCAGATCCAACGTTCCATACAGCCGATTTCTTGTACATGGCGACAGAGGCACTGTCCTATTTCATATCAGCACAGATATTGTGAAAATCCGTCCCTACGTCACAGAGGCGGATCAAGGATTTCCTCAAGGAGGGGGCGAGTTCAAGACTGGGGCACGTCGTTTAGGGAGGGAGCCCACGACTGGGGGGAGTGCGAAAAAATTAAATGTGATGGAACTCATATATTTTCAATTTGGTGCCCATGCCCAGCCCGGGGTTATTTTACAGGTTACCAGCACACCTACACGCTCGTACGCACTATATAGTCAGTACATACATACACAGACAGGGCTTTTCACTCATAGCACCCTTGCGAGGGGCCCGGCAGCTGCGGCGGGGGGGCGTTTCTTTCCAGTGCTTATGGTCGGCCCAAGGTGGGGGCGATCGCCCCATCGCCCCCACCTTTAATCCGCCCCTGCTACGTCATCATTGACAAGTTAACTGATAGAAATAGTCGACAAGCAACGACGCAAATATCCAGAACTCGTACACACATTATAACGATCATCTGATGGCATAGAGGTTCAAGTATGCCCCGAACACCACAACAGTTTCATATGCATTTCGGAAGAAACAAGCCAATATAACAAAGTGATTCATCTAAACATTCGTAGTAATGCACCAGCTTTTTAACCGTCCTTGGAGTCCGCTCAAATAATGCCTTTCTCTGAATGGTATAACAATGAATATACAGAAATGAAGCATATTTCATGCGATTTTTTCGCCCAGGATGTAAATGAACAGTTGGTGCAATCCGAGAATCCAGACTTCGCACAGCATGGATAGAGTTTTTCACAGACAGTAGGATGTGTCTCACGAGAATATATAGATATCCGCATTGAAAATATAATCTATGGCATACGAATATGCATTCATTTTTGTTTTTGGCAGAGTATTCAAGAAAAAACTACCATTCTGCGAATAGATAAAAAGTCACATTAAATATCGAATCGCAATGATATGTAAAATGGTAAAAAACTGGCGCATTAACCCAGTTTTTGCAGTTTTGTTCTAGCTGTTGCAAACGTCTCGCTAAAAACTACCGAGAAACTTGTCGCAATGATATGCCGTAATCAGCATCCCAATGAGCGATTCTCACAATAACGGGTTCATTTTCAAGCTCAAGATACCTACATTCTAGAAAGCATAGGAACATAGTAATTACATTTTCTATTTTCATTCACAGAGATTACAAACACGTGAGTACTAAATCATCTACCTCTACCTGAGTATGGCATAACAGTACACCCTTTATCAATACCACATCAGGAAAAATCACAAAAAGTATTCGATACATTCCTAACTTCATATTCGAAATAGCATCAATGAGGACATTTCCAACAACATACACCGCACGAGTTCCTTGGAGTAACTGGTTCAACACAATTACTCTATCAGCCAGCCAGAACCGCGGTCGTATAGTTATCCCAGATACATGAGCAGCGTCTGGACGGTACCGACCGCGGGAACAACACAATCGACTCAAAATCATCTGAAAATCTCATACCAACTGAGCCGCCTCGGTAGCTCAGTTGGTAGAGCGTTGGGCTCCGGCCCGCTGCTCAGAAGCATGCAGTGGCAGTGTATGTCCAGGCTTGGGATCGGTTCCCCTGAGACGCTCCGGCGCTCAATAGTTTACCCGACGTACAGGTCGGCTGGCAACTGACTGGTGAGAGGGTGACCTGAGCGGGGCGGCCGTCCCTGTGCTTTGTGGGACGTTAAACTTTGGTTTCTAAATCAACCCTTCATTGTGGGAGTTGCTCGTTCGGGTGGTGGGGTCGGGGTCTCCGTGCCAACTCCCTTGATGACTTTAGTGAGACTCCGACCCCAACAGTCGAACTGAGAACAACTTGGACATAATTTATAATAAAAAATGTATGCGGGTGTCCGGTACTCTTCTGTCACTAGGTTCTGGTACTTCTCTAGAAGAAGGACCAAGAGGGTGGTACGTAACATTAAACACATTTTGGATTCAAAACACAATCTTTTCATTGGATATAAGTAATTTGACTATAAATTATTGTTTAGAAATGACAGAAAATGAGTATCTAAGCTTACGTGATTATTCTATTCAAATAGGATGAATTTGCTTCTCACAACGGTTCGTTCCGCGTCGCCACATTCGTCTGAGCCGCGCCACGTTTGGCCGTAATGGTGCGTGCCGAGGGCCTGGGTGCGGAGACTGCTCATGTATCTAGGATGAGTATCACATGCTGGCCGATTCAAATTGTCGTGCCCACACAATTACGGTACTGGCCGTTTTGAGCTGTCGTCCCCATGCAATTACGGTATTAGCAGTTTAAGTGCTACAGTTTACCCACAATTACGGCACTGGCCTTTTCGAGTTGCCGTTTCCACGCAACAACTGCACCGTCTAGTCCGAGCAACACTTCTTACAGTATCACATAAAGGCTGTTTAAAGTTGTCGTCTCCTCACAATGACGACACTGGTCGTTTCGAGTTGTCGTCGTGGCGCACCTACATATACCCGTCCAACCGCAAAAAATGCGTAAAATCACAAAGAAGGTGGTTCATACTTAACTGTAGAGTGTTTCTTCATGTTTTAGCTATGAAATAAGACAGAAATCGAAGTATAACACGCACTTCCACGACCTTAATCAAAACGTAAACAATAACTACCGCATTGACGCACCCGCACGCTCAATGTTATGTGTAAAAATATGGGTAGAGATTAAAAAAAGAGAAAATCACTTGTTTTAACAACATTTGACGATAAACTTATTTTAAAAAGTAAGAAAAGACGAGAAAACATTTTTTAACGGCTATGAATTTAATAAATTATATTGAGAATATTTTAATATCAAGTAGTAGAAAGTGCTGCCATTTTGTGTTTGCGGTGATAGCGGTTGTTGGTTTCAGTCGTTTCAGTGTCTCTACTAACCGTGGTTGGTTTGTGCTTGAAACCGGCATGGGCACTGAAAGCGGGGGGACGGGGGACGCGTCCCCCTGTTGCCCAATCAGGGGGACGTCCCCCAAATTTTAGGTAAATTGTCATTAATGCGTTAGGTACCGAATAGCCCGGGTCCAACCCCCTGCAAAAATTCCGTGGCGGCGCCCTGGAAACTGGAGATGGACGAAAATGCGTGCGGGACCCAAAATTTTTGTCTTCTTATTTCGATGAGTTTATGTGGTGAGAACGCCATGAAAAGAAGTGGCAAGGCTTTCTCGCGGCTGTCCACCAACAGTACCGTTAGATAAGTACAACCAACAGAACCTAACCTAACCTAACCTAACCTAACCTAACCTAACCTAACCTAACCTAACCTAACCTAACCTAACCTAACCTAACCTAACCTAACCTAACCTAACCTAACCTAACCTAACCTAACCTAACCTAACCTAACCTAACCTAACCTAACCTAACCTAACCTAACCTAACCTAACCTAACCTAACCTAACCTAACCTAACCTAACCTAACCTAACCTAACCTAACCTAACCTAACCTAACTGTGTCTCGATTTAGCGAGCCGGACTGCGGCGCACCGAGCCAAGATTTGGTACGCTTTCACAACGGTGCTTTACCTCTGGTACAAGGGTACCAATCGTCAGTTGGCTGATGATCAGTCAGCTGATGGTTTCCATAAGCTGACTGACGATCAGCTGCCATTGTCTTTTCTAGTTTTCAGTGTTTTGTTTATTTACGGCGATGGACGACGCGCGATTACGACGTTCAGGTTAAGTAAGTGCTGAAAATCGGGGTTTAAGTGGGAATAGCGCTACGGGGCCTCACTGAATGGAAAGAGGGTGTCTTGCTGATCCTGAAAATGTATCATTTCTATAGAAAATCTTTCGGGAAAGTGGACGTCTTATTTAAGATTAGCCGTCGTTTCTTCACGACAATACGGTGCCGGTGGCGTCCGCTGTCACCAGAGGACTGTCATCCCTGTTGAAGTAAACGTCGATGACGGCGACCGAGGAGACTAGCAGTTTGTTCACGCAGTCAGGTCCCGCTCCACGTCGAAGAGCACCGGTAAAGAGGTAGACGGCGCAGTCCGCAAAGCCGCTGAAACCAGGACATGATGGGTCACGGTCTGATCTGCGGGGAGCTTCTTCTTCAACATCATTTATGGGCTTTTAAGATCACACACGCTCAAGGTTATAAGATGACCAGAAGGATTTTAGCAGACGTCCCTCACCAGTACAGGCTATCGAAGGTTAAAAAGTGTCGAATATAGCTCATTAACACTCGCCCCAGGGGGGCCTCCGAATCACATTCACCCCAGTGGGGAGTTCAAACAATCCCCTTGATCTCGGCCCCTTTGCGGAAAAGTAAAAAAAGCATAGCCCATAAGTATAATGACGAAACTATGTCGGCCACTTTTTGCTCGGGTCAATACCGAGGTCACAAAGGTCAAAGCATGTGACAGGCTAGAGAAGAGTATTTGGCCCTTGCATCTGACTGAGTAGAGTTAGCATCATGTTTTAGGCGCCATTCGCTTATTGTCGTTAGGTCCGGAAAATCCAATGGTATATGATATGATTACGCTAGGTCAAAACATAAAAAAGCGCTGGCCATAAGGTCAAGTAAGACTCACCATCTGATCAAACAGTCCAAATGCACATTAATCGACACCCAATGATAATCAAACGTAATGGTATGGAAATGAAAGCTTTATCGTCATTTCCTGCAAAGTTATTGACCCAAGTCTAAAAAACTGCCAAGTAGTCCCAGATGACCTCTCAGAAGTCACAAGTCATAACTTGCAGCAAGGCCCTGGAGAGGGGCTCTAAGATACTATAATTTGGAAAATAGAAAGGTATTCTGAGCCATATCTACAGAAATAGGGCTATTTTTCGGCAAATTTCCGCTTTCCCACACATTTTCATTAGAGAGGTACCTGACCCTAGGTCATGGATGTAAAAATTCCGTTACAAAAACTCTTGGTACTAGGTCGGCCCATTATGTGATATTAGCATATCGGATCAGTAGATTAAAGGGAATGTGGCACCTTCATAACGTGATTTTAACTGAGATAGCAAAGTTGTAAAGCAAGTCGGAAAACCCGGTACTCAATATATCAGTTGTCTTGGAACTCGAGATTTTCGTACAAATAAAGCTAAAACCTACCTGCAATGTACCCCTCATGTAACCTTAGCAGCAGGCCACAGTTGTCATGGCTGTTGGTGTGACGACATATGCTGACGTCACGGTGAGCATCAGCTAATCGAAGCCCTTGAAGCTTTTCGAGTATGGTAGTGGTTGCCAGATCATGACATCATCCACAGGCAGATATTTATTTCTTTTCCTAGATTTTATAAATAAAAATATTGTATTTATAAAAAAGTGTATTTAAAAATAAAAATATTGAGCTTATTGTACATTTTTTTTCAGAGAAATCATGAGTGGTTTCATTATTTCCGGCTAATAGTACGCCTAACTACACTAAATTCAAGGATTCGACCAATGCGCCACATTCCCTTTAAACCTGTTCCCTGGTGTAACTGCCTAAAACATTGTTAGAGGTCACTTGACCTGGCCTGGTGACCTAACCTGAAATAATAAACTTTTTTTTTGGGGGGGGGAAGTTTCAGAATTAACAAGGAATAAGGTGTGCCAAGTACGGCCTTGACTGGCGCCGCCGCACCTTTCGGTGCTGCCGGAAAAACCGAGGGAGTGCTCAAACACCCCTCCCCCAGTGGGGCGAGAGGGCTAAAACATGCCGGAACGGGACACCGGTCCACCATCTGTTTATTCCTTTATTAGGGGCTTATGAGCAACAGGTATATGGTACCCAATGACCGAATAGAGTTTTTCTGCCCATCACAAAAATAGAGTTTTTTTTCTGCCAATTTCCGTTTTCCCATGCATTTCCAATGGAGAGGTCATGATCTGTACCTGACCCTATTTTATCGATATGAAAGATTCCGAAATATATGTGTAGCTCTCGGTGGGCCCATTATGTGGCATAAAAATAATTAATTCGATAAATTCACATTTTTTCGTACTTGTGCCATCTTAAACTTTTTTTGAGGTGAGGTCACTTGACCTGCACTGATGACCTGACCTGAGACGACCCAACCTTAACACCCGCACTGGAGAGGGTCTGGCACTAACGTGCACTGGAGGGGGGGCCTGGTAGGCCCCCCTAAGATCTCAGAAACTAACAAGTCTAGAAAACTCAATTTAGGAGGGTGGATGGAGGCTATGGTGATCTACATGATGACCGATTTTCATTGACCTAGGTCAATATCTTCAAGGTCGAACGAGGTTGTAAAGGTCAAATCTTGGGCATGCTGGGGTACGATTGGTAAATGCTGTGATGATGCGACAAAATGGCGGGAATAAGCTAAAGGCGGACCAGGTTCATAGAGAAGAGGTCTCAAAGAGGCTTCCCTACAGGTTTTGGGTCAAGGTCATTCAAGGTCATTGACCTTTAAGGTCAACATGTTATACTACTTATAATTTACACTTTGATTAACATTAAAGCCACTGTTTGGCGGGAAATGAGGATTGACCTTTCCCGATGACCTTTGACCTTGACCTTTGTATTGGGGTACCCTACCGATGACGTCATAGCATAATATATGTCAGACCGGGTAACTTCATTTGACCGGAAGCACGGTGGTCAGTGACCTTGAAAGTGCAGCTATGACCTTGAACTGTGACCTTTGACCTTGACCTTGACTTTCATGTGAGGTGACCTTGACATATAATCCCGGTTATATGGCGTTATGACGTCACCACTCGGCCTTCAATGCAAGCTAACTGGTCCAACCGCGCGATTACGGCGATCTCAAAATGCAGGTCTGACTTTGAAAGCCTATAAGTCAAAAAATTTCGACCGATTTTCAAAAAGTCTTCACCAATCGACGCGCTATTGAATTCTGTTAAATGTGGCCAAGTATCGTTTTCGGCTAGGGGCGGTTCTCCGGCCACCTCGGAAAAACAGGTGGGGGGCCTCCGAGCCCCCCTCCAGTGGGCGTGTTAAATAAAAGGACAGCGTATGATAGACCTTGATAAAAGGATAAGGAGTGCCACGTACGGCGGCACTTCCCGCCGCCGTTTTTTCGTGCCGCCGGAAAATCCGAAGGAGTGTTAATAGCGGGGGGAGGTTAAAGGGAATGAGGCACCTTGGTCGAATCCTGGAATTTAGTGTAATTAGGCGTACTTTTAGCCAAAAATAATGAAACCACTCATGATTTTTCTGAAAAATGTACAATAAGCTCAATATTTGGTTTTTAAAAATACTCCTCTAGAAAAAGAAATAAATATCAGCCTGTGGATGCAGGGTAATAGAGGACGGGTACACCAAAGTTTAGTATGTGCGCCATGAGTCTATTTTGATGATTTGTGATTAGATTACCACAAAAGCAATTTTCTGTTTTCAATTTCTTATTTTTAAGAAACAAATGCACAACAACCTAAGAAATACTCTCTAAAATTTAAATACAAATATTTGAATATTGTCCTCTAGTCTAATTTTAGGAGGAAATAGTAGATTCTTCCAAATTTAGTTTGGATATGGGCTCTGCTCGATAGCGGCGAACACTACGCTTTTGGTTTGATTTATTTATTGCTGGACGAGACACTACTCTCGGCGCGGGAGATGCATGCTTTCACACAGAGTTAGTCTTTTATTCGCCTCTTACGGCACTTACATGTCCTGAAGGTGGACTATTTACTTTTGTTTTGGGTGTTTTTTGTCTTGTGTGGGATCTAAGCAATGTCTAAGTCATTGAAATGGTGATGATAGCTTGTCAAATATTCAAATGGAAGCCATGTATTGGTATAGTCATCGGACGGAGGATACCCCGGTTTGTGCATTTTGATCCTACATCACAAGGGAATTTATTGAATCTGTATGAGGAAAGGGTCAAAGCAAGATGCCTATGTGAGGTGGACATCAGGATGTGATCACACTCCCGGGTAGGTAATGAGGGATTCTGGGAGCTCAATATTATGGTGGCCTTAATTTTCCTGCCTTATATTCTTATCAACTGTTGTTTCTCAAGATCCAAGTATGACCAAGTGTCAATTCCCATTACCAATCAGCCAGTGTGCAAAGTATGGCATTTTCGATGAGATTTTGTCGATGTGAGTGCCCTTGGAGACAGGAGCGAGTGGTGCAAATTTTATCAACCTGGTGCGAATTTGCAAGACGGGTGCAAGGAAGGTGATACTGAAAACCAGTAAAATAATGGCTGAATAGTTATAAAGACACAGGAGGGGCCTTATAAAAAGTCCTTAACTAATTAAATAATAAGAGAGGTAGCATTGCATCATGTAGGTAGGAATGTGTGCGTTTTTCTCCCTGGTATATGGCAGATTCATGTGAATTTTTTAGGCTGGTGGTGGGATAATTTTGGATGGCTGGTGCTACTCGTCTGGCCTGCTGCCATACTTTGCAGACTGGCCCATCAGGATTGTGCATTGTATCAAGATGCAGGATACATTTAAAATACTGATAGAGCTTTGGGCAATTGAAACAGCTTGAATCCAGAGCTTTGGGCAATTGAAACAGCTTGAATCCACTTCACATCTATCTGTATCTAGCTAGGTTTGACAGCACATGACAGAATGATTGTAAATATTTTCCTTATTTTGCAGAGGTAAAGGTGAGTAGTCTGCAGAGGGTGAAGCTTCCTTGGTCATTAAGCAATATCAAATGGAAGAAAATTGTATTAAACTTCAAATAAAACTGTTCAACAACATTCATTAAACAAAACTATTTTTATTCAAATAAAATTGTATAGTTGGGTTAAGGGAAAGTGAAGGGAGTGAAAGGAGATGTGAATGTTTTGCTAGAGATATAGACAAAATTGTGATAAAAAACTCTTCTATCTGTTACAGTTCCACCTATATCCAAGCTGAAGTGTCACAGAAACTGTGATCTCTGTATCCTGATTCTCAGCTCTATCCAGACTGTCTCATTGCACATGGAAACTGGGTCTATGTTTTTCCATGGCCAGAAACAAGCAGTGCATAATTTGACAATAATGCAGAACACATTTAAAAGAATCAGGTATCCATTATACACATTGATGACACAACCATGAGTCTATTTTGATGATTTGTGATTAGATTACCACAAAAGCAATTTTTTGTTTTCAATTTCTGTGTGATTGGGGCAGGGGGTGTGACCCATTTATTCATACACATATATTGACAGTAAGAACACCATCATCCATTAAGTATGCTTTATCATTGAAGCCTTACACATACATTACTGCAGTGGCACATACATCAGGATATGGTGCCCTACTACATCAAGCACCAGCTGATTCAAATATTTTCAAAACACTCACTTGGTGCAGCCCACTATGGAAGATAATCAGAACTCATGTGCTGGGCACGTAACAGTGTTTTTTATAGATTTGTTTGCAACCAAGGGAATAGAAGAAACACTTTCAACTGGTTGATGAGGTCACCATCCCCCAACTGTTGTAAAAAATTGACTTTCTGATAAGCATAAGTGGTTATGAAGGAGGCTTTTGCAATTGAGCTTTTAGTGCCTTCCCAGCTATGATTATTTGTTTGTTGAGTTGATGGGTGTAGATAAAGTCCTAATAAGTCACAAATAATACCAAGTCAGCTATATACTCAGGTGGAGGAAAGCAAGGTGGTGATGAAAAGGCTTTACATACAAAAACACATGGTTTGAATATAGAGATAAACTCATTTGATAAATATTTATTAAGTAAACCTATTTGGAAGTTAAGAAAATATGTCAACACTGCAAGCTGGTCTTAATTCAATGTCTCGAATTTCACTATGAAAAATTAACATATTGTTGCCTTCAATCATTTCTGAATATGTGTGGATTATCAGATGAAGAATAGAAAAACAATAAATGACATTATATAAAAAAGGTACACAGTGTATTAGGGACGCTGGGGGAGAAATTCCTGTGAGGGCTTGTGGTTAGTTAGTTGGTCAATTTGTGTTTCCACTTCTTCACTTAGTTGAGCGATGTATTGGGCGTATGCATACTGGAGGAGGAGGTTTGCGGCCTTTATCTGACCTGGAAGACTCGTTGTATGTCTACGTGAGGAAGGGGACGTGGGGGGTAAACAATGATTGGAGATGCCGAGCAGTGCATTTGTGGGAACAGTTGTGACTAGTGATCCCATCCATCTTCTTATGGTAGGATCTAGGGTGTCCGATTGGGGTGGTGGGGGCATCCGGATCAGCGGGCGCCAATTTTGGTCGGCAAAACCTATCAAGTTGGCGCCAAATTCTACCGCAGGGCGCTGATACTTGCATCCCGGGGAACGACCTTTTAGGGAGAGTCATCGGAAATTTCACAGGGGCGTCGATCATCAATTGAATGGGGGCATGTGCTTCTCCCCCTGGATCCACCTATTCCTTACGAGATTGGCATTTTCTATTTTCTGCCGCTCCCAGTTTAGGCAACGGGTATGACCCCTGCCTCTGTCAGACTCCTAGAAGCCCGTTTTAGTGTCAGGGCTAGGGGCGGAAAATGTCGCCCCTTCGTGAGATATATAGTATAATGCAAAAAGTCATCAAAGATGGAAGAAAGAAAGCAAAATAGTGGGGCAATATTCATATTGGCAATGTCGGGGAACCATGCATGGGCACCAATATATGTTTCTCAACTTTTGATACTTTTTTATCTTGCTTGACCTGTTTCCGCCTGTGCAAAACCCGGGTGAGCGTAATAGTCTTGTCTCTCTAATCCGTCTGTGAGTGAATTGTTGTCTTTTCGGTCTTGCAACCGAATGCATACCGAAGATGCTTGTAGCACTCATTGGACTGTGAAAAACTGCACCTGCGTGAACCCCTTAATTACAATACCGAAGCACGCTTATGCCATTGCACGGTTATAAAATATAGGGCTGAGAGCAGCGGCGGATCCAGGGCTTCATTTCGGAGGGGGATAGGGTCTTTGCCTCAGATCAGGCTCCGCCTATGTATTTACTATATGCACTCGGAAATTTGGGGGGGGCGGTTTGAGCCACCCTAGCTCCCTTATATCCGCAACTGGCTGGGAACATGGTATAGTTTTCTTTATTCCTCGAGGCTGCCCTGTAAGCAATCTTGTACTCTGGAAAGTACAATTTTAATATACTAAAAATCCCGATTTTTTGTTGCTGTAACTGCCTCTATTAAACAAGCTGAAAATGTAAATGAGCTATTACCTGGTATCCTATTCATAATAATGTATCATTATGACATATCTCAATGTTGTAACGGACGGCTTTGTTGTGCGAAGAACGAACCGTATACAATAATACTCATTTTGGGAAAAGAACCTCCACAAATATTGGGTCATAGCTCCGCCCCTTGGCAAGATTTAGTCTCAAAACTTCCATGGAATCTGCCCCAGTTTTACAAGCCAGAAAGTTTCAAATGCTTATCGCAAACTGTTCAGGAGATATCCTGGAAAAAACGTAATGGGTGGGCAGAATCTCTCCTTGACAGGAATAGAGGTAAATTCAGTGTCGGATCTAGGAATTCATTTGGGGGGGCTCACCTCGAGCCTCACCGGCTCGAAGCTCGAGCCTCACCTGCCAGTATCTCGGTTAGTCGCTCGTCTATCTATTAACACGCGCATTGACGGGGGTCTGAGCCACCTTCGCATTGACGGGGGGGCGGGTACCCGCCCCCCTAAGATCTCGAGAACCACAGTAGGTAGCGAAAAACGGTAAACGGCGTTGGGCTGCCCATCCACTTCTCCATCGAAAACATTTGAACCATTTTTTGTCAGGTCACATTTAAGGTCACGAGAGGTCAAAACATGCCAGTCATAGGGATAACATGTAAAAGTCAGTTTTTCGGACATTACATCTCAACAAGGAAAGATAGAGCAAAACGACTTGAACTATATGAATCCTCTTAGCAAGCCAAATCGAATGATATATAATTTGACCTTGCTAGGTCAAATCAAGGATTTGACCTGACCTGAGGTCAGGTCAGGGTCAAATTATATAAAATGCATATCATTAGAACCGCAAAGCCCAGGCGAGTTTAATGCAGCTAAAATAAATGCTCTATCACCATCCGTTACTGAGTTATTCCGTAAAAACCATTTTTCCCATGTATTTCCAATGGAGAGGTCATGCCTCGTACCTGACCTTAGGTCATCGATATCAAAAATACCGGAACATATGTTAGAGAACTCGGTGGGGCAATTATGTGATATGAGTTTCAATCGGATAAATTCACCCTGCTCCGACTTATGCTATCTCAAACTTTTTTTGAGGTCGGGTCACTTGACCTGAACTGGTGACCTGACCTGAGATGACCTAACCTTAAAATTTTGACAGAAGTTGTAAAAATGATGAGGGAAAAGGTATACCAAGTACGGCGGCGCTACGCGCCGCCGTTTTTCTACTGTCTCCGAAAAACCCGAGGGGGCGGGTACCCGCCCCCGTCAATGCGCGTGTTAACTTTAGAGGCTCGTAAATTTAGAGGGGCTTAAATCCCTCCCCCTGGATCCGCCACTGGGTAAAGCGGCTGCTTTATCTTTGTTGTCTAACTATAGTTGTAAGAATCTGCACGAGTTCTGAACGATTAAATTGATTCGCAAAACTTAACGTTAGCGGTTAAAAACGTGTGTCGCGACTAGGTCTCGAACACACACTCTTCTGATCTCTAGACCATTGCTCTATCCACTGCGCTACGCCGACGCTGGCGTACGGGGTGTGGGCCAAGAAATCTGTGGCGCACATTTGCAGAGTTATCTAAAATTGATGTTTCGAGCTAGTTCTGTGCGTCTGACGTAAAAACGCCAAATAGAACATGGAAAGAGCAGAGAACAGGCTTTCTAACAGCTTTATTAGATCTTTTCCAACGGCCATAGGCTGATGACAGCAGCTGTCGGAAAATGACCAATTTAACACGTAAGCTCTATGGAGCAGTCGCATTTGTGCGCCATGGCAGTAGATTGCTACCAACTAACTTTGGAGGGCCCTGTGTGGATGATGTCACGATCTGGCAGCCACTACCATACTTGAAACGCTTCAAGGGCTTCGATTGGCTGATGCTCATCGTGACGTCAGCATATGTCGTCACACCAGTAGCTCACAACAATGGCCGCCGGCGACGGGGCTGAGGGGGGCTGGTGTCAGGTAGGTTTTAGCTTTTTTCTTCGGAAATATCGAGTTCCAAGACAAATGAAATATGGGGTACCGGGTTTTCCGACCTGCGTTACAACTTGGCTATCTCAGTTAAAATCACGTTGTGAAGGTGACACATTCCCTTTAAAGGGAATGGATGATGATGGTGCCACATTCCCTTTAAAGTGAATGTGGCACCTTCACAACATGATTTTAACTGAGATAGCCAAGTTGTAAAGCAAGTCGGAAAACCCGGTACTCCATATTTCATTTGTTGTGGAACTTGATATTTCCGTAGAAAAAAGCTAAAACCTACCTGACACCAGCCCCTCATCCAGTGTGCAAAGTATGGCATTTTCGACGAGATCTCGTCGGTGCGAGTGCCCTTGGAGACAGCACCAAGTGGTGTGAATTTTATCAACCTGGTGCGAATTTGCGAGGTTAGTGACACTTAAACTAAACAAATAATGACTGAATGGCTATTAAGACACAGGAGAGGGCCTTATAAAAAGTCCTTAACTAACTGACTAATGATTGAGGTAGCATTGCATTGTAGGGGTAGGAATGGGTGCATTTTTTCCCTGGTATGTGGTAGATTGGTGCGAATTTTTGGAGGCTGGTGGTGCGAGAATTTTAGATGGCTGGTGCGACTCGTCTGGCCTGCTGCCATACTTTGCAGACTGGCCCCTCATCAGCCCCTCGCCGGGCAGCCATTGTTGTGAGCTACTGGTGTGACAACATATGCTGATGTCACAATGAGCATCAACCAATTGAAGCCCTTGCAGCGATTCAAGTATGGTAGTGGTTGCCAGATCGTGACATCACCCACAGGCTGATATTTATTTCTTTTTCTAGAGGAGTATTTTTAAAAACAAAATATCGAGCTTATTGTACATTTTTCAGAGAAATCATGAGTGGTTTCATTATTTTTGGCTAAAAGTATGCTTAATTTCACTAAATTCCAGGATTCGAACAAGGTGCCACATTCCCTTTAATAGCTTCTATTTATCAATACAAAGGTGAGTTCTTTCAGCCAGATTAAGAAAAACCCCAAGGTAAGCCCACATGCAAATCTTAAACAAAACTGTAGGGGCCTCTCCATTAGGTTCAAATTTTTAAAGGGCTCCTAAGGGGGGCCGCTTTGATTTCGGAGTAAAATTCTTGCTACATTTTATTTGGCCAAACCAAAGCTTTCTCCCTGGCTCCTTTACATTAGGGAGCACCTGCTGGCCAGATTTATCAATGCAAAAGGAGGGTTTTTCAACCAGATAGATTGACACTCGGAGGGGATTAGTTGTCCCTATTTTGAAGAATATCTTAGAAGTCTCCCCATTGAGCCGAAATGTTCTTTTCTGAATACCTGCTAGAATACCTATGCAATATAGATAATCATGTATTCAGCAGGTATTTCTGACAGGTTATTCTAGCAAACATTAATAAAACATTGTGCGAAGTCTAAAATGTTTCAACAAGCATACATGACATTTTAGTTAGAGGGGATATAGCAGGGATTTAGCTTGCAGCTAAATCCCTGCTATCCCTGCTTCCGCCTCTGCAAACAGACACCTCCCACCAATATGACTCAACATTGGACAGACAATAAACACGTATTTTGACAGTCACTTAGGAAGCAGCCCTCCAGCAACAATTAGGTACAACAATATCGTCTTTTACTATATCTTATACTATATCTAGCAGAGCTGGCGGGGGGCTGCCTGAGGCCTTCATAGAAACCCAGAATCTTTAATTTTTGTTTTTCAGACCCCAGTGTCCAAGTCAAAAAATTTAAACCGGTGCTGAGCACACCAAGTACCACATTCACACACAGATTCACTCGACAACCACCCACGCAGCTCCAAAGCAATGGTGCGGCCACTAGTTTGTTTATTTTGTTTTGCAGCTACGGGACATGCTACTACACTGCCGACTCCAACTGCCAAAACTCAAAATCTGAACCATTGCAGCAACTGCTTAGCTTTTCAGTATAACAATAGATGACTACCTTTTCTACAAATTTGTATCTTTTGGTGAGGTTTCGTTCACTAGAAACTGTTTTATTAGACTTTTTGTTACCCGGAAATAGGGTCGGTTACTGCCAGAACTAGGTGCCAAAACTCAACTCACGAAGGAATGTAACAATTGCTTAGAAAAGCTTTGTGCCGAGCTAAAAATAGCAATTCTTAAAATTTGTACCTTTTCACGATGTTCCTTTCGAGGACAACTGTAAAATCATCGATTAAAAATGTTACTACTTTATTACAGAGGAATATTTTCTGTTGCTCCTGGTGTTCATGCCCGGAACCGAAGACTGCATACCAGATCAGAAATAACCCAACATTCTTCCCCATATCCCAAGATATCAATAATTCCCCATACCAGGAGCAGGGGCGTACTTAAAACGTTGTCAACACAACAGAGAACGACAGCGCATAGGCGGATTCAGGATTTCCGAGGGGGGGCACCATCCGGAACAGGGGGCACCACTTTTGACCGGCAAAACCTATCAGGTGAGCACAAAATCTTATTGGTGGGTGCTGATTTTCGCAACCGGAGCGGGGATGGGAAGCTATATTTCAGGGGGGCGACTATAGACCTTGCAGGGGGTGCTGACGAGGGCTGATCGGGGGAGGGCGCGGGACCTCTGCCCCCTGGATTCGCCTGTGCGACAGAGGCGTGCTAAGACTGCTGGAAAGGGGTGCAGTTGGAAAAGGCGTTCAAAAGAGACTGCTGGCAACGAGATGTATTCTACAGAGGCGTGCTCGAAGGTTAGGAAAAGGGTACAGTTGGCAAAGGCGTGTCCAGGAGACTGCTAGTAGGAACATGTAATGCAGACAGGCGTGCTCAGAGTGCTAAAAAAGATATAGAGTACAAAAAGCGATCCCAGAGTGTTGGAAAAGAGTGCATTGTACAGAGGTGGTCTCAGACTGTTAGGAAGGGGTTCAAGTGGAAAAGGCGTCTCCAGAAGACTGCTGGTGGGGGATGATTTATTCAGAGGCGTGTTCAGAATGCTGGGAAGAGGTGCAATTGACAAAGGCGTATCCAGATCAGTGCCGTAGCTAGAGGAGTCGTTGGGGACCACGGACCCCCTGGGGCAGATCTTGTGCACTGGAAAACACGAGCATTCAACTCGAGGGCCCCTGAGCTTGGTCGCACGGGACCCCCGACCTTAGTCTCAGAGGGCCCCCGGGCTTGATCTCAGGGGCCCCGGAGCTTAGTGTACCACTGCCCTCCGAGCTCAATCTCGGGGACCCCCGAGCTTATTGTCAGGTTGCCCTCCAAACTTGATCTCGGGGACCCTGAGCTTGGTCTCAGTGGCCCTTGGTTGGTCTCGGGGAGTTCCCGAGCCTGGTCTCAGGGGTACTCCGGTATCGAGGGCTCCCAAGTATCGAACATTGACCTTGGGGCCAACTGAGCTTGGTCTCAGGGGCCCCGAGTTGGTCTCAGGTGCCCCCCGAGCTTTGTTTCAGGAAACCCCCGAGCTTGGTCTCAGTGGACCCCCAAAACTTAGTCTCAGAGGACCCCCAAGCTTGGTGTCAGTGGCCTGAGCTTGGTCTCAGTGGGCTCCATGAGCGTGGTCTCAGGGGCACCTCGATCATCGGTATCAAGGGCTCCGGATTATCGAACATTGATATCGGGGCACCTGAGCGTGGTCTCAGGGGCCCTGAGTGGGTCTCAGGAGCCTAAACATGGTCCCAGGGGCCCCAATTGGGCCCCTGGGATCTTAGACTTAAGATGTTAAGAAGGTCCGTGAGACCAATCTTAAGATTGGTCCCACGGGCCTTTTGATCTTGGTCTCACGGTCTTTCGGTCTTGGTCTCAGGGAGCCCCCGAGCTTGGTCTCAGGGCCCCCCAAGCTTGGTGTCAGGGGACCCCGAACTTAGTTGCAGGGGACCCCCGAGCTTGGTCTCAGAGGATCCCCAAAATTAGTCTCAGAGGACCCCCAAGCTTGGTCTTAGTGGCCTGAGCTTGGTCTCAGTGGGCTCCACGAGCTTGGTTTCAGGGGACCCCCGAGCTTTGTTTCAGGAAACCCCCGAACTTGGTCCCAGGGGACCCCCGAGCTTGGTTTCAGTGGCCCGAACTTGGCCTCAGGGGCTCCCCGAGCTTTGTGTCAGGGGTCCCTCGATCATCGCTATCGAGGGCTCCGGATTATCGAACATTGATCTTGGGGCCCCCTGATCTTGGTCTCAGAAGCCCCCGAGCTTAGTCTCAGGGGCCCCCAGCCTGGTCTCAGGGGACCCCCGAGCTTGTCCTCAGGTGGTCTGAGCTTGGTCTCAGGGGGCTTAACAAGCTTGGTCTTAGGGGCCCTCGATCATCGATATCAAGGGCTCTGGATTATCGAACATTGATCTCCGGGGCCCTGAGCTTGGTCTCAGCGGGGCCCTGAGTTGGTCTCAGGGGACCCCCGAGCTTGTCCTCAGGTGGTCTGAGCTTGGTCTCAGGGGGCTTAACAAGCTTGGTCTTAGGGGCCCTCGATCATCGATATCAAGGGCTCTGGATTATCGAACATTGATCTCCGGGACCTCCGAACTTGGTCTCAGGGGCCCCCGAGCTTGGTCTCAGGGGACCCCCGAGCTTGGTCTCACGGGCTTTCCTAGCTTGGTCTCAGGGGCCCCCGATCATCGGTATTGAGGACATAAGAGTATCGAACATTGATCTCGGGGGGCCCTGAGCTTGGTCTCAGGGGGCCCCGAGCTCGGTCTCAGGGGGCCCCGAGCTTGGTCTCAGGGCCCCTGAGCTTGGTCTCAAGGGACCTCCAAACTTGGTCTCAGGGGCTTTCCGAGCCCGGTCTCAGGGGCCCCCCGATCATCGGTATCGAGGGCTGCAGAGTACCAAACATGGATCTCGGGGGCCCCCTGAGCTCGGTCTCAGGGGCCCCTGAGCTTAATCTCAAGGGATTTTCGATATTGGTCTCAGAGGCCCCCGAGCTTGGTCTTAGGGGCCCCGAGCTCGTTGTCAGGGCCCCCAGGATGGTCTCAGGGGACCCCCGAGCTTGGTCTCAGGGGCCCCTGATCATCAGTATCGAGACTCTAGGGAACCAGACATTGTTCTCGGGGGCCCACTGAGCTCGGTCTCAGGGGCCCCCGGAGATTTAGTCTCACAGCCCTTTCGATCTTGGTCTCAGGGTCCCCCTAGCCTGGTCTCAGGGACCCCGAGCTTATTCTCAGGGGCCTTTCTATCTTGGTCTCAGGGGGCCCTCCGAGTTTGGTCTCAGGGGACCTCAGAGCTCGGCTTTAGGGGCCCCCGAGCTTTGTCTCAGTGGACCCCCGAACTTGGTCTCAGGGGGCCCCTGATCATCGGTGTCGAACTCTAGGGAACCAGATATTGTTCTCGGGGGGGAGGGGCACTGAGCTCGGTCTCAGGGGCCCCCCGAGCTTGGTCTCAGGGACCCCCGAGCTTTAGTCTCACGGGCCTTTCGATCTTGCTCTCAGGGTCCCCCTAACTTGGTCTCAGGGACCCCGAGCTGAGTCTCAGGGCCCTTTCTATCTTGGTATCAGGGGGCCCTCTGAGTTTTGCCTCAGGGAGCCTCAGAGCTCGGTCTCAGGGCCCCCGAGCTTGGTCTCAGGGGATCCCCGAACTTGGTCTCAGGGGGCCCCTGATCATCGGTATTGAGACTCTAGGGAACCGGACATTGATCTCGGGGCCCCTGAGCTCGGACTCAGGGGCCCCCGAGCTTGGTCTCAGGGACCCCCGAGCTTGGTCTCAGGGACCCCCGAGCTTTAGTCTCACGGGCCTTTCGATCTTGGTCTCAGGGTCCCCCTAGCTTGGTCTCAGGGACCCCGAGCTTAGTCTCAGGGGCCTTTCTATCTTGGTCTCAGGGGCCCTCCGAGTTTTGTCTCAGGGGGCCTCAGAGCTCGGTCTCAGGGGCCCCCGAGCTTGGTCTCAGGGGACCCCCAAACTTGATCTCAGGGGCTCCCGAGCTTGGTCTCACGGACCTTTCGACTTGGTCTCAGGCGGCACCCTAGCTTGGTCTCAGGGACCCCCCGAGCTTAGTCTCAGGGGCCTTTCTATCTTAGTCTCAGGGGACCCTCCGAGTTTGGTCTCAGGGGCCCCTGAGCTCGGTCTCAAGGGCCCCCGAGCTTGGTCTCAGCCCCCCAAGCTTTAGTCTCACGGGCCTTTCGATCTTGGTCTCAGGGGGCCCGAGCTTGGTCTCACGGGTCTTTCGATCTTGGTCTTAGGGGGCCCCAGAGCTGGTCCCAGGGATCCCCCGAGCATTGGTATCGATGGCTCCGGAGCAGCGAACATTGATCTCGGGAAGTGGGGGGGGGGACAATATTGATCTCGGGGTGTCCCTCGGCTATTGATATCGAGGGGACTTATGAGCGAGGCCCGAGAATTGGCCCCATGGGACCCAGAGTTTGGTCTCAGGGGCCGAGGCTTGGGCTCAGGGTCCCCGAGCATTGGTATCGAGGGGCTCCAGAGTACCGAGCATTAGTCTCGGGGGGGCCTTAGAATGTTGATCTGCTCCCCCCAAACAACGGTGTCGAGTTACTCCTGAGAAAAGCGCAAGCATAGGCCTAAGGGTGCCCCCGAACCTGATCTAAGTGGAACCCCGAGCTTGGTCTTAGGAGCCCCGTGCATCAGTATCCAGGGGCTCCGGAGTATTGGTATCGGGGGGGGGAAGCAATGATTTCAGGGGCCTCCAAGTGCTGATCTCGGCGGGCCCCCGAATGTGTGGATGCAGTGGCGTAGCCAAGGGGTTCTAGGAGTCCGAGGACCCCCCCTTTGGGCCAATCTAAACCACTGCAAAGCATTCTCTGATAACGGGGCCCTCAGAATCAGTCTCAGAAGCACCTGAAGATTCGTTCTCAGGGCGTCCCGAGTCGGCCTTAGGGCCCCGCCCTGAGGGTCAGTCTCAAGGCCCCCAAAAGTAGATTTCAGGGGGTCCCTGAGAGTTAGTCTCAGGAGATCCCGAAAGTCGGTCTCAGGGGCCCCGAGAGTCGGTCTCAGGGGGCCGAGCTCGTCCCAGGGTCCCCAGAGAGTGGTTCTCAGGGCCCCGCGACAGACTATTTCAGGGGGCTCCATGAGAGTCAGTCTCAGAGAACCCCAAGGGTCGGTCAAGGGGACCCTGAGATTCAGTCTTAGAGGACCCCCGATATTCGGTCCCATAGTCTTACGGGCGTCTCTCTCAGGAGTCAATATTTACTTTCAGGTGGCTCCGAGAATTAATCTAGGGGTCCGAGAGCTAGTCTCATTTGATCCGCAGAGTGCTGATCTCAGGAGGCCCCTGAGGGGTAATCTTGGGAAGCCTCGAGATTTAGCCTGAGGCTGTGCCCCCCTAGTTGTTGCATAAGAGGCCCCGAGAGTCAATCTCAGGGAGCACCTAAAAGATAGTCTCAGAGTGCTCCCGGGAGCTAGTCTCCGGTTCGTCCAAGAGCTAATTTTGGGGCTTTGAGAGTAATTCCCAGAGGTGCTTCCGAATTTTGGTCTCACGGCTCCGAGTTAGCCTTAGACCTCTGAGGGCTAATCTGGGCTTCCGAGAGTCAGTCTCGGGAGTGCCGTGCCAAATACTCAGTTTCAGTGGTGGTTCCACGCCTCCCTCATCGAGTGTTAGTCTCGGGGGCGACCCAGGGTTAGTCTCAGAGGGCTGTCGGAAGTCATTCCCAGCCCCCGCCTCACCCCAGAGACAGCCTCAGGGGATCCCCAAGAGCTAATCTGGATGGCCCCGAGTGTCAGTCTCAGCCCCCTCCCCCAGAGCAAATCTGGGGGGCCGATAAATAGGCCCAGAGGTGCTGCCGATAACTAATCTAGGGAGCCCCGAGAGATTCTCAGGAGTCCACAATTTTGGTCAAGAGGCGCCGTGAATCAGTATCAGAGACTCCCTGAGATCTAATCGGGAGAGGGGCCGGAAATTAACCTTGTGAGTAGCGCCAAGTGTTGGTCTTGACGGCCCCAGAGCTAGTCTCAGGTCCCCCAAGAACTGATCTCGGAAGCCCGAGTTATATTCAGTGGACCTTTCAGTTCTAGTGTAAGGAGGGCCGGAGAGCTAATCTTAGAGATCCGACAATTAGTCTCACGAGGTCTCCAAGAGTTAGTCTCAGGGGTTCCCAGAAGCTGCCCTCAAGTGTCCCCAAAAGCTAGTCTCAGCGAGCATTCCTCTCCTTCCTCCCCCTCCACTCAAAGTTATCCTCAGGGCCTCACGAGAGTAAGTTCCAGGGAGTCCCAGTAGGTAGTCTCATGGTACCCCCAAATGCTGGTTTTGGGGGACGTAAGTACTGATTTGCGGGAAAAGTGTTGTTTTCGGGGGTCCCAGATACTGGTTTCTGCGCCGTGTCAAGTGCTAGGCCCCTGGAGATCTCTGCTCGACCCAGGACTCAGGGGGGCGGGGGCGGTGGGTGATGGTCCTGGATGGCTTAACACTGGCATAGCAATACAAGCCCTGTACAAAGCCTATCAGAGACCTAAAGTCCAAGGAAGTACTCACCTCCCCAAGCCCCCGGGATCTCCAACCAATGGCTAGGGAGGAGTAAGTGATCGGTTTCATCAGTAGGACTGTCCATGGAATAGATTTTATATAGCATCTGGGGCACACTCATATATCCTTTTTATTGAGCGTCCTTTTTCCTTTCCGTTTCTTTTAGATTTTAGAATACAATCCAGAGATATCGCTTGAGATCCTAGGCTCAAAGAAGATTTCGAAAATCATATGCCTCTGAAAAATTTATATATTCCCATTGCGTACCAAAAAAGGCAAATTGAAACATATTGATCAGGCACCATTCCTGAAGGAAAGGCAAAAATTAATCTAATTTTAGCATCCATAATAGCAAATCGAACAGGGAATTTGGAACTTAAGCTGGTTTTTCAATCTATTAGCTTAGTCCCAATAACTACCGTCCTAAATATTCTGAAATAAACAACTTTCAAACATTTTCGTAGGAAACCAGAAAAACAAGGAGAATGACACACATTGATGAGCATAATCCCAAAAAGAAAAATAGGTATGTAAGGTTTAAAATAACAATGACAGAGTAATCCAAGGCGATAATTATCTCAGGGGCCTATTGTTTTGGTAATTTGCTCATTTTCAACATAGCAAGGGTAAGAAAGTAACTCTGGTGAATTCATCAAGATCTTTCCGCGGAATAGACGGTATATGACGTCCGGAATACACCACCATCCACCATATCCCTTGTATTTTTATTCATTTTTTCCATTTCTTTGGAAACTTTCTGATTAAAGAGTTCATTAATTCGACACCCGGAAAAAAATTGGTAATCATTTTCCGTAGAAGACCATTTATTCGTACTCAAAACGACTGACCTTCAATGACTTCATAGCTGATTACCAGAGTGAATTGAGGTAAAGTCAGGTTTAACATCATGCACGCAGCAGCATTTGATTTCCGAAATGTGCCACAAAACTGTTATTATAGCCACGCTGTCATATAGGTATGGGCCAGCCTTAATATTTGGTGACCTAAACTTACCAACACTTGGTCGGATCGAGAAAAATCAAACTATAAACAAAATAATAACAAACACTTAAAAATGGTTAGAAAAATTTCCGTCGTGTAAATGTTATAATGCCAAAATATTATACGACACATATAGGAGATGGGCCCCGACTACTAAGGGGCCCCCCGGCCTGGGGGCCCCCGACGGTAGTCGGACCCCCCTTGGCCGAATCCTGGCTACGCCACTGCATGGGACCAAGATCAAAAGGCCCGTGGGACCAATCTTGAGGCCCCTTGGACCAAGTTCAGGCCCCTGAGACCAACTCAGGGCCCCCGAGACCAAGGTCAGGGCCCTCGAGATCAATGTTCGATAATCCGGAGCCCTTGATATCGATGATCAAGGGCCCCTGAGACCATGCTCGTGGAGCACACTGAGACCAAGCTTGGGAATCCTCTGAGACCAAGCTCGGGGCCCCCTGAGACCAGGATCGAAAGGCCCGTGATACCAAGATCGAAAGGCCCGTGGGACCAATCTTGGGGCCCCTGGGACCAAGTTCGGGCCCCTGAGACCAACTCAGGGCCCCTGAGACCAAGCTCAGGGGCCCCCGATATCAATGTTCAATAATCCGGAGCCCTTGATACCGATGATCGAGGTGCCCCTGAGACCGCGCTCGTGGAGCCCACTGAGACCAAGCTTGGTGTCCTCTGAGACTAAAGTTTGGGCATCCTCTGAGACCAAGCTTGGGGGCCCTTGAGACCAAGCTCGGAGGCCCCCTGAAACCAAGACCGAAAAGCCCGTGAGACCACGATCGAAAATCCCGTGGGAACAAGATCAAAAGGCCCGTGGCACCGAGTTTGAAGCCCCTGAGACCAAGCTCGGGGTCCCCTGAAACCAAGCTCAGGCTGCCCTGATACCAAGTTAAGGAAGTCCCCTGAGACCAAGCTCAGGCCACCCTGAGATCAGGTTCAGGGGGTCCCAGGATCAATGTTCAATACTTCGGAGCCCCCGATACCGACGATCATGGGGCCCCTGAGACCAAGCCCATGGCGCCCCCTGACACTAGGCTCAGGCCACTGAGACCAAGCTCGGGGGATACCAAGACCGAAAGGCCGTGAGACCAGGATCAAAAGGCCCGTGGGACCAATCTTGTGGCCCCTGAGACCAGGCTCGGGTTCCTGAGACTAACTCGGGGCGCCTGAGACCAAGCTCAGGGGCCCCCGATATCAATGTTTGATAATCCTGAGCCCCTGATACCGATGATCGAGGGCCCCTGAGACCAAGCCTGTGGAGCCCCCTGAGACCAAGCTCAGGCCACTGAGGACAAGCTCGGGGGTCCCCTGAGACCAAACTCGTGGAGCCCACTGAGATCAAGCTCAGGCCACTAAGACCAAGCTTGGGGGTCCTCTGAGACTAAGTTTGGGGGTCCTCTGAGACCAAGCTCGGGGGTCCCCTGCAACTAAGTTCGGGGTCCCCTGACACCAAGCTTTGGGGCCCTGAGACCAAGCTCGGGGGCTCCCTGAGACCAACTCGGGGGCTCCCTGAGACCAAGACCGAAAGACCGTGAGACCAAGATCAAAATGCCCGTGGAACCAATCTTAAGATCGGTCCCACGGGCCTTCTTAAGATCTTAATACTAAGGTCCCAGGAGCTCCCAATTTGGGCCCCTGGGCCAAGTTCAGAACCCTGAGACCAACTCAGGGCCCATAAGACCAAGCTCAGGTGCCCCCGATATCAATGTTCGCTAATCCGGAGCCCTCGATAGCGATGATCGAGGGACCCCTGACACCAAGCTCGGGGAGCCCCTGAGGCCAAGTTCGGGCCACTGAAACCAAACTCGGTGGTCCCCTGGGACCAAGTTTGGGGGTTTCCTGAAACAAAGCTCGGGGGGGCACCTGAGACCAAGCTTGGGGTCCCAGAGACCAAGCTCGAGGGACCCCTGACTCCACGCTCGGGGCCCCTGAGACCAAGATCGAAAGGCCCGTGAGATCAAGACCGAAAGGCTGGTGGGACAAAGAAGAAAAGGTCCGTGGGACCAAGCTTGGGCCCCCAGAGACCAAGCTCGGGGTCCCTGAGACCAACTCGGGGCCCCCTGAGACTAAGCTCAGTTGGCCCCAAGATCAATGTTTGATACTTCGGAGCCCTCGATACCGGAGTACCCCTGAGACCAGGCTCGGGGAACTCCCCGAGACCAACCAAGGGCCACTGAGACCAAGCTCGGGGACCCTGAGATCAAGTTTGGAGGGCAATCTGACATTAAGCTCGGGGGTCCCCGAGATTAACACGCGCATTGACGGGGGGCGGGTACCCGCCCCTCGGGTTTTTCGGAGACAGTAGAAAAACGGCGGCGCGTAGCGCCGCCGTACTTGGTATACCTTTTCCCTCATCATTTTTACAACTTCTCTGAAAATTTTAAGGTTAGGTCATCTCAGGTCAGGTCACCAGTACAGGTCAAGTGACCCGACCTCAAAAAAAGTTTAAGATAGCATAAGTCGGAGCAAGGTGAACTTATCCGATTGAAACTCATATCACATAATGGCCCCACCGAGTTCTCTAACATATGTTCCGGTATTTTTGATATCGATGACCTAAGGTCAGGTACGAGGCATGACCTCTCCATTGGAAATACATGGGAAAAATGGTTTTTACGGAATAACTCAGTAACGGATGGTGATAGAGCATTTATTTTAGCTGCATTAGACTCGCCTGGGCTTTGCGGTTCTAATGATATGTATTTTATATAATTTGACCCTGACCTGACCTCAGGTCAGGTCAAATTCTTGAGTTGACCTAGCAAGGTCAAATTATATATCATTCGATTCGGCTTGCTAAGAGGATTCATATAGTTCAAGTCGTTTTGCTCTATCTTTACTTGTTCAGATTTAATGCCCGAAAAACTGAATTTTACATGTTATCCCTATGACGGGCATGTTTTGACCTCTCGTGACCTTAAATGTGACCTGACAAAAAATGGTTCAAATGTTTTCGATGGAGAAGTGGATGGGCAGCCCAACACCGTTTACCGTTTTTCGCTACCTACCGTGGTTCTCGAGATCTTAGGGGGGGGCGGGTACCCGCCCCCCGTCAATGCGAAGGTGGCTCAGACCCCCGTCAATGCGCGTGTTAAGCTCGGAGGGCAGTCGTACACTAAGCTCTGGGGCCCCTGATATCAAGCCCAGGGGCCCTTTGAAACTAAGTTCGGGGGTCCCGTGCGACCAAGCTCAGGGGTCGTCCAGTTCAATGCTCGTGTTTTCCAGTGCACAAGATCTGCCCAAGGGGGTCCGTGGTCCCCAACGACTCCTCTGGCTACGCCACTGATCTGGACACGTCTTTGCCAATTGCACCTCTTCCCAGCTTTCTGAACACGCCGCTGAATAAATCATCCCCACCAGCAGTCTTTTGGAGACGCCTTTTCCACCTGCAACCCCTTCCGAACAGTCTGAGACCACTCTGTACAATGTACTCTTTTCCAACACTCTGAGATCGCTTTTGTACTATATATCTTTTTTTAGCACTCTGAGCACGCCTGTCTGCATTACATGCTCCTACTAGCAGTCTCCTGGACACGCCTTTGCCAACTGTACCCTTTTCCTAACCTTCTGAGCACGCCTCTGTAGAATACATATCGTTGTCAGCAGTCTCGTTTGAACGCCTTTTCCAACTGCACCCCTTTCCAGCAGTCTTAACACGCCTCTGTCGCATAGGCGAATCCAGGGGGCAGAGGTCCCGCGCCCTCCCCCGATCAGCCCTCGGCGCCCCCTGCAAGGTCTATGTCGTCCCACTGAAATGTAGCTTCCCATCCCCGCTCCGGTTGCGAAAATCAGCACCCACCAATAAGATTTTGTGCTCACCTGATAGGTTTTGCCGGTCAAAAGTGGTGTTTCCTGTTCCGGATGGCGCCCCCCTTGCCCGAAGTCCAGAATCCGCCTATGCGCTGTCGTTGTTTCTTGTGTTCACAACGTTTTAAGTGCGCCCCTGGTCCTGGTATGGGGAATTATTGATATCTTGGGATATGGGGAAGAATGCTGGGTTATTTCTGATCTGGTATGCAATTATCGGTTCCGGGCATGAACACCAAGAGCAACAGAAAGTATTCCGCTGTAATAAAAGTAGTGAGGTTTTTACCTATGATTTTACAGTTGTCCTAGAAAGGAACATCGTGAAAAGCTACAAATTCTAAAAATGACTATTTTTAGCTCAGCATATAGCTTTTCTAAGCGATTGTTGTATTTATTCACGAGTTGAGTTTTGGCACCCAGCTCTGGTAGTCATAGATCCTACTTCCGGTTGACAAAAAGTCTAATAAAACAGTTTCTAGTGAACGAAACTTCACCAAAAGATACAAATCTGTAGAAAAGGCAGACATATATTTCAAGACGAAAAAGCTAAGTAGTTGTTGCAATGGTTCGGATTTTGAGTTTTGGCAGTAGCATGAACACTAACGGCACCAAAAATTATTCCGCCGTAATAAAAGTAGTGTAATTTTAACCTATAATTTTACGGTTGCCATGGAAAGAAACATCGTGAAAAGGTACAAATTTTAAGCATTACTATTTCTAGGCCGGCATAAAGATTTTCTAAGCGGTTGTTACATTCTTTTGTGACTTGAGTTTTGGCACCTAGTTCTGGCAGTAACCGACCCTACTTCCGGTTAACCTTACCTTAGATACCTTAGATGATCGGGACTTTATAAGGCACGGAGGTGCCTGTCTTGCCCGCACTCATCGAGCTCGTGTCATGATGTGTAGCGGAAAACTAAGTCGGTGCACAATATATATACCCTGACCAGAACTTGTCTATGTTATTCTTGAAGGAGTTAGTTGATGTAGACTCCACTACCCATGCTGGAAGGCTGTTCCAATCCGAGACAGCGCGAACTCCAAAATGGTTCCTCCTGGTTCTTGAGATGGCACGAGGCTTCCCCACCTTGAACCTGTGGCCACGGGTGGTGCCTACTGGTGGATCTAGGAAGAACTCATCCCTTGATACCCCCAGGTGGCCCTGCATGAGCTTGCACATGAAGACCATGTCACCTCTCTTGCGTCTGTACCAGAGGGATGGTAGCTTCAGACTGCGGAGTCTCTGCTCATAGTCGAGAGAACGCAGGGAGGGCACAAGTCTAGTTGCGCGGCGTTGGACTCGCTCCACCAGGAGCTGGTCTGACTTATTGAAGGGTCCCCACACGATATTGGCGTACTCCAGGTGTGGACGCACAAGGGCCTTGTAAAGAAGTGGAAGAACATGCTGATCGATGTGGACGAAGGACCTCTTGATGGCACCTAGGATTTGGCTGGCCTTAGAGACAGCAGCGGCTGCATGCCGTCTAAACTTGAGGTCCTCATCCACAAACACACCCAAATCCTTTTCAATGGCCGATGCAGCAAGATCTCGACCCTCCATGCTGTAAACCAGGTGTTGGTTAACACGCCCGAGGTGGAGAACACTACACTTGGAGATGTTGAAAGGTAGAAGCCACCGGTCAGACCAGGCTTCAAGACGGTGGAGATCGTCTTGCAAGCTTCTCCATCCATCTTGGCTACCCACATCACTGAACAGCTTTGCATCATCAGCAAAGAGACGCACGCTGCAAGTCAGTCCCTCGGGCAAGTCGTTAACAAACAACACAAACAGTGTGGGGCCCAGCACGGAACCTTGTGGTACACCGCTGGTGACAGGTGCCCAGTCAGAAAGCACTCCATTGACCCTGACTCGTTGCTTCCTTCCAGAAAGGAAGGCCTTAATCCAGTCCAGGACACGGCCATGAACTCCAAGACTGAACAGTTTCCAGATGAGACGCTTGTGGGGCACTGAGTCAAACGCCTTAGCAAAATCCAAGTAGGCAACGTCAACTGGCTTCCCGTTCTCAAGGAGCTTAGTCCAGATCTCAAGGGAGCTAAGAAGCTGGGTAGTACAGGAACGCTTGGGTACAAAGCCGTGCTGTGCATTGGTCATAAGGCCGGTTTCCTGCATATGAGCTAGCAAAGCATCCCTTACAAGAGACTCCATTACCTTAGATGGAACAGATGTGAGGCTCACAGGCCGGTAATTGGACGGGTCACACCTGCCTCCCTTCTTAAAAACAGGGACCACCTCAGCAACCTTCCAGTCACTTGGGAGCTGTCCGCTTGCAAGCGATTTTCTGAAAACTGAGCAAAGCGGAATGCTCAGAGTTGAAGCTGCCTCTTTCAGTACACGAGGATGGAGCCCATCCGGTCCAGCAGAGGAAGAGCATTTCAAATTCTGTAACTTGGTTTCAACCATGACTGGGGTAATGTTAAAGTCCTCCAAAATGTTCACATCGTTATGAGCAAGGATGTTTGGGGCTTCTTCACTGGTGGGCTCGACAGTAAACACACTGGAGAAAAAAGCAGAAAGGATCGCAGCCTTCTCAGAGTCACTTGTAGCTGTTGTACCATCGGGTCGCTGTAGGTCTTGTACCTTGTCCCTAGTTTTGATCTGGGAGCGAGAATAGGACCAGAAGACTTTAGGATTTTCCTTCACTTGACTGGCAACCTTCTTCTGATACTCTTTACGCAGTCGCCGTGAGAATCTCCTCAGGTCGTTTCTCCTCCTCCTGTAGTTCTCCCAGAGAGTATCTCGATCTCTTACTGTAGATGCTACCTTGTAGTTGTGCCAAAGCCTTTTCTTCTGTTTAATAATCTGCATGGCTTGCCTATTGATATATTGTCTTCGATTCTTTCGTTGAGGTAGCCTGGTAGGTATACATAGATGTGTCATTCTATTCACTTGGTGACAAAAATGGTTATATTCCTCCTCCATCCCAAAGTCATGAGCTCTCTGCCAGTTAACTTCCTGAGCCAGGTCCCTCAACTTGGAATAATCTCCTCTGTATAATGCTAACTTGGGATGGACGACTAAATTCCTGGACTGTTTTCGGCAGGAAAGCTTCATTTGGAGGCAAAGGTGATCGCTGCTCCCTAGACCTGGCAGGTAAATCAAATCTTCAATCATGTCTTCATTCAGTGAGAAAGCAAGGTCCAGGATGTGAGGAGTTTCACCATGTCTATACCTGGTTGGTTTGGTAACATGCTGAACTAAGAAGCTGTCTCTGATGGTTTCAAGAAAAGCATGTGAGATGTGGCTTGGAGAATCGAGAGACAAACCAACTTCCCAATCAATATTTGGAAAATTGAAGTCCCCAACAAGTAGCAGGTGCTGAGGTCTTGTTGCAGCTACTGCTTCAATAAGGTTACAGAGAGCAGCATTGTTCACAGGAGAGCAATTTGGACTCCTATAAATGCACCCTGCCAGTAGTGACTGACTGCCAGTAAGTCCAATCTTCACCCATAGCTGTTCAGAAAACTCCACTTCAGAAAAAGAGACCTCCTGGCAGTGTAGAGCTTCATTAACAAAGATAGCCAAGCCTCGGACAGAAGAAGGGCCAGATCTTGGTTTCGTAGGGTCAAAGTTGAGGTGCATGACATAGTTGGGTAAACCAATACAGGCATGTGCAATTGGAGCAGTACTTGCTTTTGGAAGAACTTCAGATATCAAGATCAAGTCTGGCTCTTTTTGGGAAATCAGCAATAACAGTTCATCCCTCTTGTTCATAAATTGATCTGCATTGGTGTACAACACTAAAAATCCCCACCATACTTATGTCAATACTGGGCCTGTCGAGCACCGCGACGAGAGCCAGGACTAACTGCAGCTGGGGGAGGTTCTGCACCTCCGTTAGGGGCTCCAGAAGTAGCCTGGCTGGCCTCACCAGGGTCCCTCACAGCCCTGTTATCCTCCAAAGGGATGCTCCCTTGATGAGGGGTACCAGAACTTCTAATACCTGTCTGGGAACTGGTAGCAGCCTGGAGGGATGAGGGAGATGGGGGGACATTTCGCTGGCCATGCCTCACATTGTTGCGGTAACGTAGATCAGATCCATCAACAACCACAATCTTGCCGCTTCTAATGGCTAGGTCCCTCTCCCCACTGGCTCGTCTTTCCTTCAGTTCTTCACGGAGCTGTCTGGCAGCTTCCCTCTCAGTTTTGGTAAGGTCAGGGTTGATATACAGACTGCCCCATTCAATACTCTGTCGAAGCTGGGGAGCTGCTCGGATCACATCCCACTTTACTGCCTCTGAGTCAAAGGTAGCAATAAGCAGCCTAGACTTGTTCGGTTGTTTCCTACCAATACGACGACATGAGACGATCCTGGCATGGATGTGCAGTTCATCTTTGAGTATGTTGGTCACAGTCAGGGAGTCCTTGTCAGAGCATTCCTGGTGGCTGTTGGCTTGAGGTTCAGGCAGGTTGTGTATTACTGCATTGTACTTTCGCCTTTCCTTTTCCAAAAGATCCATGCCTACACCAGGTTCCTGTCGAGGAAGGGTCTCAATCTTGCTGCTCAAGGTGGAGATCACCTCTTTACAGGATCCCTTCACAATGTCAGAGAAGGAGGCTTTGTCAGGGACCCGAACAGCTGAAGCCTGGTGGATCAGATCAGTTTGTTGACCAACAACCCCCAACACTCTTTCCTGAGAGGTAGAGACCAGATCGAGGGCACGCTTCTGCTCAGAAACAAAGGACCTTAGAGTGGAGACATGCTCTGCAGAGATGGTACAGAGTTCATCAAGCTTCTGGGTCACAGACTTGCTTAGAGAAGCAGAACCAGAATTGGGCAACCCGTCCCGGCATTTACAACAGATCCAGAATAGACCCTTGTGCTTTTCAAGAGCCCTCAGAGCTGCGAGTTGCAGAGACTGACATTTCGCATGGAACCAGTTGCAACATATATCGCAACGCACCCCATCTTCATTGAGAGTAACCGGGTTACCACACACCTTCAGTGGGCCACCATGACAGTACGCTCCATCACTACTGCTGGCATCGCTAGAAGAACGGGAAGGTGTCCCAAAAGGCTTGTACACACTCTGGACAAGTTTCCCTATGGCTTTACCAGCATCTTCGCGGGGACAATTGGAATCCTCAAATTCTTGCTCATCATCTTTGACTAACTGCTTAGTCCTGTTCAAACCCAGGGAACCCTCACCAGAGTTGGCTACAGACTCGCCTAATCCAATGGTATGGTCTTTTACAGGGTCGTTATTTAGACACGTATGGTGAGGCTGGAACTTGTACTTCTTACCTTGCACTTGCGTCGACTTCACACAATCTACTTCTTCCGATGCACGGTCATTAGAGACACTACCCGACGCATTCACACTGAGACTTTCATGAAAACTGTTGCCGCCGCCATTATCACGACTGCCACTCGAGGAAGGCGCGTCTTGTTGAGACGAAAACTGGCGCTGAGCTTCGGTTCTCCGCCGTGGAGGCGGCGTTCGTGCCGCAAACATTGTCCGAGACTAGCGGTCAAAAATTCTATTTTACCTTTTTTGCGAGATTTTCCTTGAAACGATGGTTCAGCTTCGTAATTTTAAAATAAGATACAACTAAGGTCCTATACTTGTGACTAAAGTGTGTGAGAGCTCGAAGAGGTAGGCAGGACAGGACAGAGGAACGGACGATCCGCCCCCGGCGACCAGGCCGGGACCGTCGGCTGCCAAACAAAAAGTCTAATAAAACAGTTTCTAGTAAACGAAACCTCACCAAAAGATACAAATTTGTAGAAAAAGTAGTAATCTATTAGCATGCTGAAAAACTAAGCAGTTACTGCAACGGTTCAGATTTTGAGTTTTGGCAGTTGGAGTCGGCAGTGTAGTAGCACAACACGACCACCGCGGTATTTATGACGAATAGGTCATATGAGAGGAAGCGGTGTTTAGGACGGATGCGTCATAAACACCGCCGTTTTTATGACGAATAGGTCATAAATACTGCAAGCGTTTCTAGCGTTGCTGGAGCGGAAATGCGTTTCAGAAAAGAGGTGGACTGAATTAAAGGAAGCTTTCAGCAAGTCCACGGCTTTGCATACGCCATTTTGGAAGCGCATAGGTGAGCACGAGGGGTTGCTTGATTGCTTCGGCCTGTCTTTCACGATATACTAGGGATCATTACGGATTTCAATACAGGCTGTAAGCGATTATTTAAAGTATAGTCCGAGTATGTAACATTGTATTTTCTACTTAACCCTGGCTGATAGATTTTGAGGTCAGAATGGAAGGTACCTATACGCGTTATGCTCTGTCAAGGGAATTGCATGCCAGATGGAAGGCCACATGATTACCTTGGAATACCCTAGGTGTACAGGTATTTTTTGGTATTCCCGGTGCCTCTCATTTGCGCTGTCATTGAGCTCATGATGAGCCATCACCAGACTAAGTCAGGATTTTGTACAATATCTATGCCCAGTGTACGTCAATGTTCTTGAAGCAGATTGGGAACAGCGAGTTGAGGACCCAGTCCCTACTTTATTGGGTTGTGAACTTTATACGGCTTGGTACAGTATGTTTATTATATACATTGTGATCAACAGCTTAAGGGATTGAAGCTGGTTCCCACTTTTCCGAAGGTGGGAAGTTGTGAAGTCTTGTTGGGGCAGCCTCGAGAGAGGCTGACCTACCAGTTTGGGGCTGCTTTTGCCCCTTTTTGGGGCAGGTAAGAAAATTTTGTTGCAGAAAATGACCCTGAAGTGGACATAGGCATGTGATTTTTGTTTTCCAGATACTCTCCTGTTGTGTAAAATCCAGCCTTCAAAGTATGGCAACAGGCCGGACGAGTCGCACCAGCCATATAAAATTCTCTCACCACCAGCCTCCAAGAATTTGCAGAAATATGTCATATACATGGGAGAAAATGCACCCATTCCTACCCATCCAATGCAATGCTACCTCTTATTACTAAGGGACTTTTTCTCAAGCCACTTCGTCTGTCTTAATAACCATTTAGTATTTGTATGGTTTAAATGTCACCTTCCTCTCACCAGTCTTACAAATTCGCACCAGGTTGATACAATTTGCACCACTTCCTTCTATCTCTAAGGGCACTCACACTGACGAGATCTCGTCAGAAATGTCATACTTTGCAAGCTGGTGTGAAATGAACATTCTTAAAGGGAATTTGGCACCTTGGTCGAATCTTGGAATTTAGTGCAATTAGGCATACTTTTAGCAAAAATTAATGAAACCACTCATGATTTCTGTGAAAAATGTTCAATAAGCTCAATATTTTGTTTTTAAAAATACTCCTCTAGGAAAATAAATATCTGCCTGTGGATGTCATGATCTGGCAGCCACTACCATACTTGAAACGCTTCAAGGGCTACGATTCACTGATGCTCATTGTGACATCAGCATATGTCATCACCCCGGAGGCTCACAACAATGACTGCCTGGTGGGGGGCTGATGAGGGGGCTGGTGTCAGGTAGGTTTTAGCTTTTTCTACTGAAATATTGAGTTCCAAGACAAATGTTATATGGAGTACCGGGTTTTCTGACTTGCTTTAAAACTTGGCTATCTCATTTAAAATCATGTTTTGAAGGTGCCACATTCCTTTTAAGCACCAGCGGAGGGAAAGTGCCCCATCCACCGAATTTCTGTTCACTGACTGTCTGTTCACCTGACAGTATGTATGTCTGCCTGACAGTTTGTATGTCTGCCTGACAGTTTGTATGTCTGCTTGACTGTATGTCTACCTGACTGACTGTCTGACTGACTGACTGACTGTCTGTCTGACTGACTGACTGACTGACAGACAGACAAAATGACTGGATTTCTCTTTATTTTTCTGTATATCTGCCTGGATGTTTCTGTATGTGTCTGACTGTCCCTGTATGTTTGTCTGGCTATCTCTGTATGTATGTATGTCTGGCTGTTCTGTCTGTCTGTATGTAGACCTGACTTCCTCTGTCTGCCTGCCTGTCTCTCTGTCTGCCTCTGTATTCTCCATGTTTGTCAGCCTGGATGTCTGTGTATTTTTCTGTATGTATGTCTGACTGCCACTGTATGTCTGTCTGCCTGCCTGCCTGTCTGACTGTCTGTCTGTCCCCCCTGACTGTCTGTCCATCTGTCTGCCTGACTGTATGTCTGTCTTCCTTTCTGACCGGCTTCCTGATTGTCTTCCTTACTGCCTAACTGGCTGTGTCTGTCTGTCTGTCTTCCTGCCTGCCTGCCTGCCTACCTGACCTGACCTGGCTTACTGACTGGCTGACTGATTCTGTCTGTCTGTCTGCATTTTTCTGTAAATCTGTCTGACTGTTTGCCTGGATGTCTGTGTACTTTTCTGTATGTCTCTGATTGTCCCTGCATGGTTTTCTGGCTATATCTGTATGTATGTATGTATGTCTGTCTGTTCTGTTGGTCTGTATGTATGTAGACCTGGCTTCCTCTGTCTGCCTTTCTATTCTCTGTATGTCTGTCTGTCTGGATGTCTTTGTATTTTTCTGTATGTATGTCTGACTGTCTCCATGTCTGTCTAGCTGTGTCTGTATGTCTATCTGGTTGCCTGTATGTTTACTGTCTCTGTCTGCCTGTCTGCCTGCCTGTCTCCCTGTCTGTCTGCCTGCCTGCCTGCCTGACTGTCTTTCTGCCTGTCTGTCTTCCTGACTGTCTGTCTTCCTTACTGTCTGTCTGCCTGCCTGCCTGACTGTCTGTATGTCTGCCTGACTGTCTGTTCACCTGACAGTATGTATTTCTGCCTGGCAGTCTTCCTGTCTGACTGACTGTCTGTCTGCCTGTGATTGTGTGACTGACTGTCTGCCTGCCTGGATGTCTCTGTCTGTCTGCCTGCCTGTCTCAAAGTTTGTCTGTCTGCCTGACAGTCTGTACGTTCATCTGACAGTATGTATGTCTGCCGGACTGTCTGTCTGTCTGACTGTCTGTCTGCCTGCCTCTCTGTCTGATTGTGTGACTGACTGTCTGACTGTGTGACTGACTCCCTGACTGTGTGACTGACTCCCTGACTGTGTGACTGACTCCCTGCCTGCCTGACTGTATGTCTGCCTGACTGTGCCCGTCCATCTGTCTGCCTGACTGCCTGTCTGCTTAAATGTCTGTCTGTCAGACTTTGTCTGTCTGGCTGTCTGCCTGTCTGCTTGTCTGCCTGCATTTTCTGTATATCTGTCTCACTGTCTGCCTGGATGTCTCTGTAATTTTCTGTATGTCTCTGACTGTCCCTATATGTCTGTCTTGCTGTCTCTGTATGTATGTCTCGCTGGCTGTTCTGTCTGTATGTACTTAGACCTGGCTTCCTCTGTCTGTCTGCCTACCTGTCTGTCTGCCTCTGTATGCTCTGTATGTCTGTCTGCCTGGATTTCTCTGTACTTTTTTGTATGTCTGACTGTCCCTGTATGTTTTTATCTGGCTATATCTGTATGTATGTCTGTTCTGTCTGTTTGTCTGTATGTATGTAGACTTGGCTTCCTCTGTTCTGCCTCTGTATGCTCTGTATGTCTGTCAGCCTGGATGTCTGTGTATTTTTCTGTATATATGTCTGACTGTCTCTGTATGTCTGTCTGGTTGTCTGAATGTGTGCTGTCTCTGTTTGTCTGCCTGTCTCCCTGTATGTCTGTCTGCCTGCCTGACTGTATCTGTCTGCCCGTCTGTCTTCCTGATTGTCTGTCTGTCTGCCTACCTGCCTGACTGTATGTCTGCCTGACTGTCTGTTCACCTGACAGTATGTATGTCTGCCTGTCCGACTGACTGTCTGCATGTCTGTCTGATTGTGTGACTGACTGTCTGCCTGTCTGAAAGAATGTCAGACAGCCGCCCCGGTAGCTCAGTTAGTAGAGCGTTGGGCGCCGGCCCGCTGCTCAGAAGCATGCAGTGGCAGTGCATGTCCAGGCTTGGGATCGGTTCACCTGAGACGCTCCGGCGCTCAATAGTTTACCCGACGTACAGGTCGGCTGGCAACTGACTGGAGAGAGGGTGACCTGAGCGGGGCGGCCGTCCCTGTGCTTTGTGGGACGTTAAACTTTGGCTTCTAAATCAACCCTTCATTGTGGGAGTTGCTAGTTCGGGTGGTGGGGTCGGGGTCTCCGTGACAAGTCCCTTGATGACTTTAGTGAGACTCCGACTCCAACAGTCGAACTGAGAAACAACTTGGTCAAAATTTATAAAAATCAAAAAGGCTGTCTGTCTGCCTGACAGTCTGTCTGTTCATTTGACAGTATGTATGTCTGCCTGACTACCTGTCTGCCTGACTATCTGTCTGATTGTGTGACTGACTGTCTGTCTGTATGTCTCCCTGCCTGCCAGTCTCCCTGTCTGTCTGCCTGCCTGCCTGTTTCCCTGTCTACCTGCCTGCCTGACTCTGTATGTCTGCCTGACTCTGTCTGTCCATCTGTCTGCCTGACTGTCTGTCTGCTTGAATGTATGTCTGTCAGACTATCTGTCTGGCTGTCTGTCTGCCTGTCTGCTTGTCTGCCTGCATTTTTTCTGTATATCTGTCTGACTGTCTGCCTGGATGTCTCTGTACTTTTCTGTATGTCTCTGACTGTCCCTGTATGTCTGTCTGGCTGTCTCTGTATGTATGTCTCTGGATGTTCTGTCTGTATGTACTTAGACCTGGCTTCCACTGTCTGCCTGCCTACCTGTCTGTCTGCCTCTGTATTCTCTGTATGTCTGTCTGCCTGGATGTCTCTGTACTTTTTGTATGTCACTGACTGTCCCTGTATGTTTTTCTGCCTATATCTGTATGTATGTATGTCTGTTCTGTCTATCTGTATGTATGTAGACTTGGCTTCCCTCTGTCTGCCTCTGTATTCTCTGTATGTCTGTCTGCCTGGATGTCTGTGTATTTTTTGTGTGTATGTCTGACTGTCTCTGTATGTCTGTCTAGCTGCCTCTGTATGTCTGTCTGGTTGTCTGAATGTTTGCTGTCTCTGTTTGTCTGCCTGTCTTTCTGTCTGTCTGCCTGCCTGACTGTCTACCTGCCTGCCTGCCTGACTGTCTCTGTCTGTCCGTCTGTCTTCCTGACTGTCTGGCTGTCTGTCTTCATTCTGTCTGTCTTCCTTACTGTCTGTCTGCCTACCTGCCTGACTGTCTGTTCACCTGACAGTCTGTCTGTTCACCTGACAGTATGAATGTCTGTTTGACTGTATGTCTGCCTGACTGTCTGTCTGATTGTGTGACTGACTGTCTGTCTCCCTGCATGCCTGTCTCCCTGTCTGCCTGCCTGTCTGCCTGTTTCCCTGTCTTCTTGCCTGCCTGACTGTCTGTATGTCTGCCTGACTCTGTCCGTCCATCTGTCTGCCCGACTGTCTGCTTGAATGTCTGTCTGTCAGACTCTGTCTGTCTGGCTGTCTGTCTGCCTGTCTGCTTGTCTGCCTGCATTTTTCTGTATATCAGTCTGACTGTCTGCCTGGATGTCTGTACTTTTCTGTATGTCTCTGACTGTCCCTGTATGTCTGTCTGGCTGTTTCTGTATGTATGCTCTCTGGCTGTTCTGTCTGTCTGTATGCACTTAGACCTGGCTTCCTCTGTCTGTCTGCCTACCTGTCTGTCTGCCTCTGTATTCTCTGTATGTCTGTCTGCCTGGATGTTTCTGTATTTTTCTGTGTGTATGTCTGACTGTCTCTATATGTCTGTCTAACTGTCCCTGTATTTTGTCTGTTCTGTTTGTCTGTATGTATTTAGATCTGGCTTCCCTGAATATCTGGCAATGTCTGTCTGGTTGTTTCTTTGTTTATTTCTGTCTATGTCGATCTGTCTCCGTTTATATGTTTCTGTCTATCTTGTTCTCTCACTGTTTGTGTTTCTGTTTATCCCTGTCTATCTCTGGCTTTCTGGAAGTTTTTTCTTTCTCTGTCTGTATGTCTCTGTCGGTCTGGCTGACTGGCTGGCTGGCCCACATATAGGCTTAGCAGTCTACATGTCCTAAAATTCCAAGGTCTGTCTCTGTTTGTATGTTTGTGTGTTTCTGTCTGTCTTTCTGTCGCTTCAAAATCCTGCAGGCTTAGTACTATCCTCTTGAGACCCGAGCCCAAAATATTTGATGGAAGTGCAAACCCTTTTTGATTTTTGGGTTTTTGGATGCAAGGAACTCAATAATGAACAAAAATTTAAATTAAAAAATTATAAATATAATTTATTAAATGTATAGAAATCTATACACCAGGACTCAATGACTATAAATAGTGCACTAATGATAAACTTTTTCTCGGGATGCGCTGCGTGAAACATGATGCATTTGTCACTATCTCACAATGAACGTTGTATTTACTTTCCCTTTTAACTAAGATTTTAATCATTATTATGACGTAGGCATAACAAAATTTGGTACCTGCGCCGGTTGAGTCTACTAATACGGATCGTCACCTTAACACGCGCATTGACGGGGGGTGGGTACCCGCCCCCTCGGGTTTTACGGAGACAGGAGAAAAACGGCGGCGCGTAGCGCCGCTGTACTTGGCATACCTTTTCCCTTATCATTTTTACAACTTCTGTGAAAATTTTAAGGTTGGGTCATCCAAGGTCAGGTCACCAGCACAGGTGAAGTGACCCAACCTAAAAAAGTTTAAGATAGCATAAGTCGGAGCAGGGTGAACTTATCCGATTGAAACTCATATCACATAATGCCCCTACCTAGTTCTCTAAAATATGTTCCGGTATTTTTGATATCGATGACCTAAGGTCAGGTACGAGGCATGACCTCTCCATTGGAAATACATGGGAAAAATAGTTTTTACAGAATAACTCAGTAACGGATGGTGATAGAGCATTTATTTTAGCTGCATTAGACTCGCCTGGGCTTTGGGGTTCTAATGATATGCATTTTATATAATTTGACCCTGACCTGACCTCAGGTCAGGTCAAATCCTTGATTTGACCTAGCAAGGTCAAATTATATATCATTCGATTCGGCTTGCTGAGAGGATTCATATTGTTCAAGTCGTTTTGCTCTATCTTTACTTGTTCAGATGTAATGGCCGAAAAACTGAATTTACATGTTATCCCTATGACGGCTGTTTTTTACCTCTCGTGATCATAAATGTGACCTGACAAAAAATTGTTCAAATGTTTTCGATGGAGAAGTGGATGGGCAACCCAACGCCGTTAACCGTTTTTCGATACCTACCGTGGTTCTCGAAATCTTAGGGGGCGGGTACCCGCCCCCCCGTCAATGCGAAGGTGGCTCAGACCCCCGTCAATGCACGTGTTAAGCCACTGTTAGTAAAATCCTAATTCCTAAATTAAATACCACCGAGCATTAAAGCACGTTCTCGTTAGGGATCAGTCAAGCACTATCGTTAGACCCAAGCATGTATGTACCATATCCAGGTTCCCAATAGATACATTGTGTGCGCTCCATGACCTTTATGCCTCGTGGATCTTGGTAAAAAGATCGTTTCAGTAATGAATTAGAGAAGCACTCCAAACGTCTTGGACTTGATGAGAGCCAGCTTGTTCTAGGATGGTCATCGGCATCTTCGGTACGATTCCTTACCAGGGATAATTTCGTGCATGTTCTGTGTGCTAGCACTTTTGATATCCTTCGACGACATTGCAACCTTTGGTCGCTTTGTGGGAAGCTCGTCAGCTGGTGCCTCTGAAACATTTTCAGTGTATTCTCGCCTGGCCTCACAGTTCATATTATTACCTTCAGCCACGAGCTGATCGGTGAGCTGGATTTTAATTCCAGGTACCTGATCTCCTCGAAGTCCTCGTGAGACTTGTACTCCAGCCAGGAGTTACCGTGTTTAAGATATTAACCCTCGCCCCACCGGGGGGCCATCGATGGCCCCCTTAGGTTTTTCCAGGATAGCAGAAAAACGACGAGGCGCAGCACCACGGTTGAGGGCTCTACCTCTCACTGCATCATTTTCCCATCATCCCTGAAATTTTTTACCCCGGGTCACCCAAGGTCAGGTCACCAGACGAGGTCAACCAAGGTCACCTCACTTCACCTTTAGAGCTCTGTAAGAGCTACATTTCAAAGTCGATCAATTTGAAACTTCCTACACTTCATGACCCCTCCAGGGTCTACAAGGTTTATATCCGGGATTTTTCGATTTCGTGCCCTGAGGTCAGGTCACGAGGCGACCTCTCCCATTGGAAAAGCATGGGGAAAAGCTATTTCATGATATAAAAGCCACAAAAATGATTGCAAATATTCAGATTGCTCAGAACAACGTTTTTGGACACCCTTTCACGGATCCCAGGCGTCATATTTGCCCTTTGACTTTTCCAAGGTCATCCAAGGTCACCAGAGGTCAAAAACAGTATTTTGACAATAACTTTTGACCTAATTGAGCTAGAGCGGTGAAACAAACACTATCGTGTTTGTCTTGTCACTGGCTTTCATTTGATATACGGCAAGGTCACTTTTTGACCTTTCGTGACCTCAGGTCATATTAGGTCACGAGGTGACCTCTGGCGGTCAAACCACTGGCGGGAGGTCTTTACGTTCCACATAGCGGTAAAAGTACTGGCAATTTGCTATCAAATGTACTTTACCAGGCCTCAATAGCTCTAATGACATAAGAGTTATGCCCAGTTTGCTTAATCATTGCATATTTGAGTGAAAATAGTCGATCTTGACCTAATTTGACCTCTGGAGGTCAAAACATTGACCTGAGCACTAAAACATGCGAAGTAATTTCTTACTGAATTCACGCGAGCTTTCTATTGCTTTCTGCAGATTTGCGCTAACGCCCATATTTTCGGAGTTAGAGGGGGGCCATCGATGGCCCCCGGTGGGGCGAAGGTGGCGCCGGACCCCCGGTGGGGCGCGGGTTAAACCTGCTACTCCCAAGCAGGAACAGATGTTGTAGCCACAGAGGGCCGAGACCAAAGGAATCCCGCAAGCAAGGCAGGGGGCTGACTGTATCCACAATATGTCTGAGATTATCGTAGGGGGCCCGGTCCCCGACACCAAGATCGCAAGTGAGCCACATGGGCCCCCGGAAGCATTTCAGGAGGCCCGGATGGCCACAGGAGGCCTGAGTGAGCCGCAGGGGGCCCGACTTGGGTCACAGAGGGCCCGGGTGGGATACAGGGAAATTATCTGCAACTGCTGAGAACAGGGGCCCGACTTCGTCATCAGGGGGCTTGGGATAATTCTCAGGGGCCCGGTCGCAGACTCAGCGGTTTCAAGTGGACTGCAAGTGGCCCGGAAGAATATCAGGGTGTCCAGATGGCAAAAGGAGGCCCGGGTGAACCGCAGGGGGTCCAGTTGCAGTCACAGGGGGCCCGGGTGGAATACCGGGGATCTAAAACTGCCGAGGACAGGGGGCCCGGCTTGGACAGCAGTGGGCCCTGAGACGATTTTTAGGGGCCCGGTCTGCGGGTTTCGTGGGACCTCAGAGGTAGGGACCCCGAAAACAACTCTGGGGGCCACCGATATTAATTTCGGGGCCCCCGGTTACATAATGAGGGGCCACCTAGACCTACCTTCGCGTGGTATTTGGAAGACAACTTGCGGGACCGGGGTATAGCTGCAGCTACCGCTCCCCCTCCCGCGGGGGCCCGGCGGCTCCAGTGGGAGGCGTTTTATCAGTGCTTAAGGTAGGCCTAAGGGAGGCTATTACCCCATCCCCCTCCTCGGATCTGCCCCTCGCTTCAGTACCAGAATGATAAGCATCGCCTGTTCCAATCCATATCTTCTAGTTTTATAAAATTAAAAACAAAGGAACCCACGAGGAAAACATATTTGCTTAACATGTGCTCCTCATCAATGGTGTCTCATTACATCAAAGGAGTATGATATGCCTGGGATGCCCTCCAAATGGTTAAGTATAATGTCACTTTTGTCGTCATTGAGTCCTGGAGTATAGAATTCTATACATAGCATTTTCGAAGGAGATTGTTTGGCAAAAAGAATGTTAAAAACACCGGATAAAAACTCAGATACTTCCAATAATTTAAGCTTTCTGTTCATATACTTATCAAAACTAGATTCTGTCAGTAACATTTTTAAACTACATACCTTCTTCGGAGCAGCCGCGAAACCGTCCGGCGCTCACGCCTATCGTCGAACAAAGGGAATTTTGACTCACTTGCCCTTGGGTTTAGTTTATGATTTTGACACCAGAAGAAAGCTAGAATATCCAGTTTTCTATACATAATTTATATAAAAGGCTACGACATCGGTAGGAGGTGGTAGAGCTATTCAAACCTGCGTATAGATACCTATACGTGGGGACTCAGGAGGCTAGATGTAAGATAGCATATTAAGACCTCCATGGGGAGCACAATGTATAGTACTATATGTATGTAATTTTTGTTTAATCTAATGTGTAGTGGGGTGTTTTCTTTGCCCTGTCTATTGCCCACCAGCGCCCCGTCGTATTTTCTCTTTTATAGTGCATTTGTAACACCGCCGTACCTCCCTTCTCCTCAGCGTGGTGGTGGTGCTGATGCGATCTTCGATGGAGGTCAGCTCTAAACAGAGCTTCACCTGTACTGAGTTGTGTTTCAATGGGCGCGCTACTCCACCATCAACTGGGAATGGCCTGTGAGACGCTGCTGAAGACAACGTGACTGGTCAATTGCGGCATGCTGTAACATCATGCTGCGGCATCTATGATATCCTCAGTGCAACACAATTTACCAGGTAACTTTATTTGGAGGCTAATTGAATGGAAGTCTCAAAAGTAAAAATGTTCAAAACCGCTGGATTGTTGATGTATTGTGCTGGTGGGGCAGACAGTGATCAATGCTAAAATGTGTCCTTTTATGGATTTTTGTGGTAAAAACAGTGTCCTGTTCTTTTCATCCCAACCGAAACGCCTACTGCATTTCCATAGATGAGCTTATCATAAATACATGAAACCCGGCATCTGCCCCTGTCAAAACGTTACACTTGCACTAATGCCCCCCCTTTGGGTCTTCGCAGAAGCCTGTAAATGGTTTGGGATGCATTTTCTTCTGATCAGTTTTGCAAGTTGTGTCAAAATTTTAGGTCCAGTTCGGGTCATCTCAGCAGTGCAGGTTAAGTGACCACCTCCAACAAAAATGTAACAGCATGAGTAAATACGTGGAGTCGATTTATCTAAAATGTATCTCAATACATGAAGTCATCGGCTACTATGAGATGTTAATTGGTATTTTTATTTAGATAACCCAGGGTTGGGTACGAGCCATGACCTCTCTTTTGAAAATTCATGTGTTATATGATTTAGCTAAGTAACTTCGTCTGGAACGGAGATACAGCGTTTATGTTGGCGTCACTGGATTTTTGTTATCACTGAGATGTCACCTAGCAAGATCGTACTATATATCATTCGAATGAATTTGTTGAGAATATTACAAATGTTTAAATAGTTGTGTTATGGCTTTTGTACGTCAGATGCTGTGACAAAAACATTCATCCTCCTTATATCCGTATGGTGACATGGTTTGGCCTCTGGTGACGTTGGATTTAGGCTGATAAAAATTGACAACTTAATTTTTCAGAAATTACGTCAGGGTGCCCAACAACGTTTACCACTTTTCATTCATTTGTGTGCTTTGTGAGATCTTTGCTGATAAAAATCAACAACTTAATTTTCAGAGATTACGTCAGGATGCCCCACAAGTTCTACCACTTTTCATTCATTAGTGTGATTTCCGAGATCTGTGGGGTATCTCCCCGCCCCAGCGAAGGTGGCTCAGGCCCATGTTCATGCGCTTGCTGAAACAAACACATGTTTTTAGTTGGCCTTCCAGTGGCACGACCTGTCAATTGCTAACGCATTTTCTTTTTCAGGGAAGTGCTCTCAAGCAGACGCCTGTCACGGAGGAGCAGTCGGTGGATATGTCGGGGCGCCCTCGAATACGCGACTGCTGTATTGCTACTCGCCGCTGGCCGTTGCCGTCCAAATGGAACTCAGCTGCCCCGAGGTGCGGGACGTTGCGGGGCCGACGCCCTGCGGCCCCGCCGCCCCGGAGCTGCCGCGGCTGCGCGGCGACTGGCAACCGCTGCGCTGCCGCCACCATTGGCGACTCTCAAACATCTCCTACGCTGTCCGTGGGTCCGGGCGCGCCGACTGACACTCGGTGCGTCCCGGCCCGCGTAGATAAGTGACTCCACCGCCCCCGCCGGGAGGCGATGCTGCTGGTCGGACAGCCTGTTCAGGCGCATCATGGGGGACCGGATGCCGACGCCGGTCCTCACCGAGAGCCGGGAAGACGTCGTCAACGTGTACCAGCTGAAGACAGGTCACTGGGGGCTCTCCAAACAGTACCTGTACCGCATCGGCCGTCTTCCCTTCCGCCAATGTCAGCAGTGCGTGGACCCGGCGTGCCTTGCGGCGCGCTGTCTCGTCTGCTGCCGCGAAGGCCGGATTGCCGCCACAGACCTCGCAACGTGGTCTTTGGCGGCGTGGCCCTGTCACATCTCCTTCAACGGACCAAGCTGGCGCACTGCTGTGGAAGACGGGTTGGCTCCGGTTAAAGATGGGTTGGCGAATATTCTTTACTTTACTGGCGACCTGAGAAGTCCGTGCACTACTTAGCGCAAACCTCACAGGGGGACGACCCGTACGGCTCCGGGACGACGTGCTGTGTGCAGGATCGATGGTAGTGGTGGTAACTTGGTGGACTCTTCGGGGGCCGATTGTGGAGGTCATCAATAGCGGTGACCCACGATTCCATCTCTAGCGGGCCGGGACGGCTCTGAGAACTGGCATGGCCCTAGTAGCACACAACATTGTGACAATGATCGTGAATATCTTGTCTAAACAATATTGTCATCATACGCGTCGGAAAAGGGGGGCCAGGGGGGCCTGGCCCCCACTTTTTGGCCAAAAATTTCCTGATCTCAGTCAAATGAGAGAAAACCGGACATTCTTATATCCAGCCGCTGCGGGAGGCAACAAGAGCCCAATTCGAACAGTTTTTGGTCCTGACGTTGGGTTTTTGTCAGCATCAGGTTGAAGTTTGGCTGGCCCACTTTTTGTCGGTGGGACACTATGATTGTCATCACAACATTTGCTTTAACATTGTCACAATATTGTGGGCAAAACAATTGTGGGTGTAATATTGTCTCAATATGTAGCCTACATTGTAGATACAACCAAACAAGGTGCTCAGAACGCCTGAACTCAACGTAGGGGCGGCAATACTGTATAAATGTTTCTACAATGTTGTTGATACAACCAAGAGGTATTTGTGAAGAAAATGCATGTTTTGAAATTCGGCTTTGTCATGTTTGATCCAGTGTTCCAAGCAGTCCCTCAATATCGAATAAAAACGATTAAAAACATTGTTAGTGCAACATTGTGACAATGTTTCCACAGCAACTTTGCAGCAATATTGTGACAGCATTATTGTAACAATATTCCAAAAACAATATATTGGCATACTTATGTTATAATAAAACTAGTGCAGCGAGACATTCAGTTCTGGATGCGACGTTTGAAAATTTAGGCGGTATATTGTGGGTCCAGCAACGCATATTTTGTTGTCATTGCGGCGATGTTATGAAAACAATGTTTGTGACGATGGTGTGAAAACAATATTGCAGCAAAATTTCGAAATAACCTTGTGACAATGTTGTAGCGGGAACATTGTAACAATGGAAGTTGAGTGCACTCGATAATTTCATCTGGACTGTCAGAGATGATGGGGATGGAAAATAAAGGACAGTTGCGCCACAATCCAACACCGACAAGCCCTGGTGAAAGTGTGTCTCCCTCAAAGCTGCGAGAGCTTCCGCCGACTAATTCAATTTTTCCACCGGCTAATTCTTCTATTTTTGTCACTGTTTGGTTTGGTCACACGTCTTATCTCACAACGTTGTGCGGGTTCTGTATATTCGCACCACTCGGTGCTCCGCGCCGACCATGTCACCGGACCGGCGCCAACCAATGAGATGGCATGTCAAGCGTGACGTCATGGCATTAACCGTGGCCTGACCCGCCTCACAGGTCGGGTAGTCTGCACGTGGCACTAGCCGGGTGCGTGTGTACACATCGTCCGACTGCGATAAACTGTTCAACGCCTCATTGTTGTGATCCCCCGCCGGCCGTTGTGCTTACGCTGCCCCTGCCGGGCTTGACCGGCGACGGTGACCGGTGTGCATGCATGTGGTCACGGCAGTCGGTGCTCGGGAGTCGAGCCTAATACAGCGTGCTACTGCACAGAGCATTTAAGTTTGTGCGAGACGAAGCCGCAAAGCATGACGGGATTATAACATGGCACGGTCGTGAATTATGTTAGTGTTTAGTTTTCGCTCCTCTTGTTCTGCGCTTCAGTGCTAATATGGTTGATGTGGAGAAACTCTCTCAGCTTTTGCTGCAACAGGCGCAGCTATCGGCGGAGCGGGAGGAGCGACTCCCACCAATGATGGAGCGTGTGGTGTCGCTACAACAGGCACAGCTTCCGGCCCAGGCCAGCCAGACAGATCCAGCCTACGCGCCCGTCGGCTGCCCCAGCGACTCCAGGTCCGCTGGAACGACCGCTCGTATGATTAGTGTATTTCAAACTATTCGCATATGTGTGTGAAGACTAGTTGCTGCTGCGTTTGGTCCCATCAAGAGGTTCATGTTAATTATATGCAGCAATCGGGGGAGATGTTGTGATCCCCGCCGGCCGGCGTGCTTGCGCTGCCCCTGCCGGGCTTGGCCGGCGGCGGTGACCGTGGCCGGTGTGTGTTTGCATGCTTGTGGCCACAGCAGTCGGTGCTCGGGAGTCGGGCCTAATACAGCCTGCTACTGCACTGAGTATTTATGTGCGCGCGAGACAAAGCCGCAGAGCAAAACGGGATTATAACATGGGTCGGGCTGTCTGCTCGCGGCACTGGCTGGCCCCGTGTGTTCACATCGTCCGACTGCAATAAATTACTCAATGCCTTACGGGTCGGGTCGTCTGCGAGCAGTACTGGCCGGCCGCAATGTATTCATATTGTCCGACTGTAATAAACTGCTCAACGGAAACTCCAGCCTTCTTCCTGACGGACTCGAACAAATGTGACTACGATCAGTAAAGTGGACATTCCCACGATATTAGGAAGCAATATTACAGCTATATTAAAAACCAATATTGCAGGTAGGTATGTTGTCATATCAACATCTACACAACATATCCGCAAGATATCCACAACATTGTAGCAAAAACGAGGCAATTTTTTACAACATTGTCACAAAACAAAACAATATGTTAACCATATTGCCATAATATTGCAACAATGTTGTAGCAATATTTACCAAGCAATAATGCCCCAAATAACATTGTTGCAATATTTTGAAACATTGCTATCACAACAAGGCATTATGGCAAGGAATCATTTGTCTGGCAAAGGAGACAGGAGTATTTGGAATCTCTTGCGTAACAATAATACCATAAAAACATGGTTTTGTAGGGATTTTATATTAAATACAGGAATTATACCAGCATTTGACTTCCCGTAATGTTGCGGAACGTCAACTGTGGGACCAATCGATTTGGTATTCGATTGCGTAATCTTACACAATCGCAATTTTCTGACAGCCTAGCCAGAGGGAGCAAGTAGGCTCGAAGGCTAGAAGGATAGTACTGAGTTACGAAAACAGACGGCTCAGGTCATGTAGAATCAAGGTCAAGTCAAGGGGAATCACAATGCACGTTTTGGCGCCTCCGTGACCCCCAGGAAGAGAACAGACGTCCATGAAGTCAGCGACAGATTTGCATTCGGATTCAGGGACGGATTCGCCCGGAGAGGCTTCTGCGATTTCGTTCAAATTCACACCATAGGCTCCTCGGGCTCTTAGCAATTCACTCCTAAAGTGATTTAGAGTGTGGAGGGGGCCAAGGTTAGGTTAGGCTTAGGTTAAACTGTAGTCTGGTCGATTAGATTGTACACTCAGATATTAGGATCCGAGATTTAGTTTGTAAATGACTCTGCTTAGTGATTTTCGAGACATGCACCACTCTCCAGGCTAAACTAAAAGAAAATATTATCGCTTACTAAATTACTTCGTGGTTATGTGCGTTAATTAGATGATTTCGACAGTATAGAGAGTCTAACAGGATCACCTCTGGCACCCTCATGTCTTATTCAAAATCATCCTCCCAAATCGCGCAACCCATCAAAACCAACCCTCTGCCCCTCTCTCTCTCTCAACTAGGTGCGCGACCAATGGCCGTCCTATTCCCACCTGACTGACATGTGTTTTCCCGGCAGTGCGGGGCGCCGCATACTGGGTATGACCGGCGGCTCCTCTGCCCGACCCCTGCTAGGGCTCCCCTGCCTGTGCGCCGCGGCTCACGCTGGCCTCGGCTGCTGAAGCGGCGTACTGCGGGGGCTGCCCTGGCGGGTCGGGTTGCCGCCGGTGCTGGCCCTGTTGGCGGCTGCGGCCACCCGCTGAGCGCGGTGGCGCCCTCTGAGGGGCGGAAGGTGGCTCCACCTGTCCTCTCGACCCTACCTGGCTGGAGCTGTAGAGGGCGCACCCCGCCGGTGCGCCTCTCGCCGGGGGCTGGAGCCGCCCCAGCGGCGAGTGGTGGCTTCGGCGGCCTGCTCGCGGCGAGGTCCTGTGGTGCGAGGCTGTTTGTGGACGGGTCGGTGCTGCGGACCGCCTGCTCGCCGGCTGCGATGTGCGCCGGTCGGGCGGTGTGGCGCCGCGTATGTTTGGCGCTCGGTGGCGGGAATGATGCGAGATTTCCTGTGGTGCTGAGACCCGGGTATTTTTTGATTGTGTACTGTTTTTATGTCGATTCTTAACAAGCCGGCCGGCAATAGGTATTTTAGGGTGCGCACCCATTATCAAGCGTTTTACTCAGTCACAAACTGTGTATGTCTGCTGTTGCACTGTATAATTGTGCTTGCTCTGAATACATGTGTGGTCATATTTTAGGTCACATTCACCCGTTCACCCGCTAGAGGTGAAAACGCGAAATTTACCTGAAACGGCGTCTCCTCCGATTTCGGTCAAATTCACACCATAGCGTCGTCGGGCCCTCAGCAACTCACCCTAAAATGTTTATACGTCACATTCATCTGTTCACCCGCTAGAGGTGAAAAATAAAATCCAACCCGAAACAGCGTCTCCGATTTTGCTCAAATTCACACCATAGGCTCTTGGGCCCTCAGCAACTCATCCCTTCAGTGATTGTATCGTCACATTCACTAGCCGTTCACCCGCTAGAGTGTGAAAAAACTGGAACTCACCCGAAACGGCGTCTCCAGCGATCTCGCTCAAATTCACACCATAGGTTTCTCCCCATGCCTCAGCAATTCAACCCTAGAGTATTTATACGTCATGTTCACGTTCACCCGCTAGAGATGAAAAAAGTGAAACTCACCCAGACCGGACTCTC